>CAJNJA010018133.1:317-10710 GCA_905231915.1 Symbiodinium necroappetens | reverse complement strand
GTTTAGGACTTTAGGGGGTTTAGGGTTTAGGGTTATTACCCTAAAGCCCCAAGCCCACTCTAAATACCCTTGGAGATGACTTCCATATAGGTCTGGCATGTACAAGCTCTTTTTGGGGGTTGTGCAGGGCTTCTTATCTGCAAGACAGCCATGTAGGGTTTCATAAAGGGTGTCACTTATGATGGTTCCAGATGCCCAATTGGGGGCTCATAACCCGATTCGCTCATCAACGACTGCTGGCTGCTGTGGTGGACGTGGTCTGCAGTTGGCTTTCGGAAGGGGCGAGGCACAGCTGATGCCACGTTTTTGGTGCGGCGTTTGGTGGAGTCCTGGCGCCGTTCACAACCTGCTCGGCCAGCGCCATCTCCTGAGGACGACCCGCTCTTCTTGCTTTTTGCCGACCTACACAAAGCATTTGATGCAGTACCTCGCAGCGAGCTCTGGTTCCTCTTGGAAGCCAAACTGAATGTGCCCCCTTCTGTTGTCAGCATGCTTAGACTCTTAGACAGATTCACCTCTGCGCAGGCTAGCCTCCGTGGCGGACTTGGCAGGGCTATTCCGCTTAGCGCGGGGCCCCAAACCCTAAACCCTAAACCAACGAAGCCTTCTCTCACCCACCTAGCCCCTCGTAACACCGCACATCCGCGCGGCCGGCCTAGGCTAGTTCATCCGGACGCAGCCTCTGCAAAGAAGGTGCCGTGGTTCTGTTCTCGGGGCTTGGGGATGAGGGTTTCAGGGTTCTGGGCTGAGGCTAGGCGGTTTTCAGCTTCCGCTTCAAGAGATCCAGCGCTACCGCTTCTTGCGGGTTGAATGCGGCAATGCTCTTGACGAGATATGGACAACGTGGGATGGTGGTGTGCTTTCAAGGAGCGCGCTTCGGGACCGAGTCCAAGCCACCAAATTTGCCGAAGAAAAAATCTATGGCAGAAGCATATCCAGCCAGCTGATTCTCGGATGTTCGCTTCGGTGCAGAATTGATCGACAATCTCATGTGGAACTTTGTGTTCCAGCGAGAGCGACCAGTGAATCAGTTCTACATCGTGGTGCCTGCAAGACCACATCGGTGCCATTCTTCGAACGACGGAGGTGAATAAATTCCGGAGCGTGCCGCAGCCTGGAACCCAACGACCCTTAGCCCCAGACTTCAGGAAAAGGTGGGCAGATGCTTGAATGCCACCCTAAACTTAAATCCTAAGCCCCAAACCTGAAACCAGCACATCGCACAAAGCTCCAGCCGCATCTGAATTCCGACGTGTATAACCCTAAACTCGACTTGTTAATAAGATGTCCGAGTAGATAGAAATCATACCCCTCATAGTCACGATATATTGTTGCAGATTTCTATACCATACACACCCCAAGCCCCCATCCAAGCATCCAGCTACTCTAAGTTAGGGAAGTCATACGGGGCTCTTCGAACTTAGGCGTTCCTGTTTCAGATGCCTTCTGAGATTCTGTGCAAAAAAGCACCAACGGGGGATCTGAGTGCGGAATCAGCTTGACATTGGCTTCGCAGGGTTGAAGCCCCCCATATATTAACCTGAAAGCCATAAAAAACCAGAATCTGGAACCTTATGTGGGACCCTTAAGGGAACCTTTAAAGGGACCCCGTTGACGGAATCCGCTTTGACATCGGCTTCGCAGAGTTGAAGGCCCCTATACACATTAACCTGAAGCCCTAAATCCCATACTCTGGAACCTTGCGTGGGACCCTTAAGGGAACCTTCGCTCGGGTTGACGATGTCAGGGTTTCGGCTTCAATCCTTCTTTAGATCCGCTGCTCTCTCGGGTTGCGGCCTCATTTTTGAGGTTCCGTAAGCTTTTGATGTCGGGCTTAGCATTGAAAGTTTCAGGTTTTGATTGGTGGCTGATGTCGTGCGGACGGTTCAGAGTTTAGGTTTCGGGCAAGCCGTGTAAGGTTTTTTAGTGTTTAGCAGCAGTGACGATGAGGATGAGCATTCCTACGTACTGCTCTACTTTCGAGAGTAATTAATCTGGGGTCTAGCGAGTCTTCAGGGTTTTGAAGTTGGGCTTTAGGGCCCAAGCCCGGTCTGTGCAGGCCATCGTGCCATATCAGGGTGACATGATGAACCCGGACATCAGCTTGGTCATGGGCTCGAACAGGCCAGAACGGCAGGGTGCAGGAGCATACTTCAACCTCACCCTAAACCTTGCAGACCTTGCCTGAAATCCTTCCCCCACAACCCTTGGTATTATTATAGTATGTTACTATGATATGACATCGTAAATTACAGTATTATGTAAAGCCCCTAAAACAAACAGCGCGCGAGATGCAGTCAAACTGGTGTAGTTTCCCACATTCCGGGAGTCCTGACTTCCACGGCGTGGCAGTGGTGCCTGTCGGCCGTGATTTAAACTAAAAGTTTGACGTGTTTTGATTCGCGGCGTGAGAAAGTTGTAAGGGCAAATGCGGTAGGTCAAGAACCTTGGGTTCTGAGAACAGACAATGGGTCTTCATATTGAAACATTAAATATCTCTGTAATATAAGAAGCCTTCCTTAAGATTGTGACGCTGCCACTGGAGCAATTGCTCAACGAGCCGGGTGCTGTTCTTTCCGAGGCCAAGATCGAGCAGCCTGCAGTTGAGCTGAACACCAAACTCACTCCGGGCACGCCCTGGTCTGGAACAGGCTGCAGGACGAAGACGCGACCAAGCCCGCCTATGGCAAGATTTGCTGCAGCCAATGCGGCCGCAGCTCTCCATGCACCGAAAAGGACGACATGTGTTGGAAGTGTCCTGTACACTGCTTTCCCAGGGGGCCTTTTGGAAAACATTTGGCATCAGGCTTTGTCTTTGTAAGCGAAGGTTTTTACTACTGGGCTGCAGCTTGGCGGCCATGACTTGAACGACACCGGCCTCGCGGTAGCCTTCTTTGATAGCAGGGGGTTCCAGCATTACTTCAGAAAGCTCGTGGAGTCGTAGAGTGTTGGACTTAGGTTGGGTTTGAGGTGTTTTTTTTCAGTCCTACACCAAACCTCAACTCTGGCCCTCAAGCCCTCAAGCCAAAAGCACCTCCGGCTCTGGGCCATCTTAGTCGCGCACGCCTCACCTTACGTGCTTAAGCTTTACAAGACGCCTGTAACATGATCTCCTTCACCTGCAGAGCCCTACACCCGGAAAGCCCCTGAACCAAAATACACGTCTGGTCCCAGACCCTAAAGGCCCTAAACTCCAAGCCCTAAGACCGTAACGCCCTAAACCTCCCTAGATCACCCTAGACCCGAACTCCTTACAAAGCCTATGAACACCCCGACATGCGAGAGACCCTGGGGGGCCCTAAAGCCCGAGTTTCGACCAGCTCCTGGTCGACCCGAATCGCCTCAAAACCCCCAAGGCCCTGAAGCCCGAACCCATTTCCTCCAAATTTTAAACCCTAAACCCCTAAACCCTGAACCCCTAAACCCTTAAACCCTAAACCGTCAGGCCAAACCTCGTGGTTCCACCCAAGGGGGCCGTGCCGAACGAGGAATCAATGACATGGTGATGCTTCAGTTGGATGCTTCAGTGCTTCCGGTGATCGGGGCTACAGTTACAGCGGTTTTAGGGTTTGGGGGGGATCAGGGTCTACGTGATTGAAGTTCAGATTTTTAGGTTTGGGGTTCAGGCTTTCGGAGTTCAAGTGTTCAGGGTACAGAGAATGTACAGCTCCTTGCCTGCGTTGGGCCTTGCAGTTTTTCAGCCTAGAGTTTTGGAAAGGCCGACGTATGGCATCCCAGAATTTAGGTCGAATGGGGGCCATGCGTGCCAAAGCTGATGTGCAACCTGTCGTTGTACCTAGACCCCGCACTCCGAACTGCACTATGAAGGCCTAAGATATACCTACTTTGGAGGACCAGAAGGCCTTTGTTGCGGATACCGTGGCAGATCCTCGTAGAGCCGTAGAATTTCGGGTACAAGATCTACAGGTTCGGGTCGTGCCAAGGAGCCTTTTGGGATTTAGATCTTGGAGATTGGGACGCAGACGTGTATGCTTCCAAAACGGGGGTTGTTGTTCACGCGGTGCACATTACAAGGGTTGCTTGGGGTCCATGTCCCATGGTGAGCACGCACCTTTCCCTAATTAACCCTGGTACGCGTGCACACTTGCTTGCCCACCTCCTTAGTTACACAGAAAGGCTTTAGGGCTGAACCAAAACTGGGAAACCTCCAATTCCCTCCCTAGACTCCAAACCCTAAGTTCTCCAGACTGTAACTGAAAATCCAAAACCAGAGCAAAAGCACAGGAGGGCGAGATGATCGAGGACGACGAGTTCGCCGACTTCGAGAAGCACGACAACGCCAGGGAGCCAAGCATAAAAGGGGGGGGCCATTGGAGTTTTAAGGTTGCGGTTTTCCGGGTTTCGGCTTTGAGGGCTTTGGGGTGTTTCGGAGTTGGGGGTTTCTTGGGGCTTTAGGCTTTACGGCTTCAGGCTTTCGGGCCTTCTAGGGTTTACGAAGGATTCAGGGCGCTTTGAGGGCTTCGGGGCCTCAGGGGTTTCGGGCTTTGAGTTGAGAATCCGATGGGTTTTGAGTCCATTGCTGAAGAGGAAAGAGTAACAAGCCTGCAGGATTTAGAGAAAAATCAGGGGTAGTCTAGTGACTTAGTGTTGGTTGCATGTATAGGGTAAAGGTTCGCAGCGCAGCGAAATTCACTGGCTCCCGGGAAAGCTCCGGAAGCTTCTCAGCTGTTTCGCTGCCTAAAAAGCCCTCGTGTGCGGAGGCTCGCCTGCTGTTGGCCTGTCTGCACGCCTGGGTTTAGGGGCTTGCACTGTCTGGCGTGGACAAGCTTCCACTGCAGACGTCAGTACCTGGCCGTGTCACTGCTTTCTCTGCTGTACAAGGGCAAAGGTGGCACTGAGTCTCTTGACAACCTTCGAGGCACAGTTTGCCTAGACGTGGTTTCGGAGCTTGCCAACAAACTCTTGAACGACAGACGAATCGCCGTGGTCGAGCCGGTAGTTGATGCAGTCGGAGCTGGGTACCGCTGCGACTGCGGTGTAGGTGATGCCGTGTGTGGATTTAAGGCAATATTAGTGACTTGGTTCTCTGTACTTGACATTAGGAGCATCAGGAGACAAGAGCGGATTATCCAAGTTTCTGGCAGCTATTGTTGCGAGTACTTAAACTTGATTTAGGCCCTTGTGTTCGAGGTTGGGCTGCTGAGAGGGCTCTGCGGTTGCCTGGCTTTGGGATATCGGGCTTTGGAGGGATGCTCACGGCCTTAGCATGTGAAGTGCATGTACTGGGCTCGGCTCCTAGGTTAAAATCCAAGCATGTCCTGTCGAAGCCAAACTTCCTAGATGTCAACTCCTAGACCCTGAACCGTGAACCCTGCACCCTTCGCCTCCCAAGCGTACTGTCTTCGCTTTCGGCTTTTACCTGGCGGGTCCGCGGAGAGCAGAGTAAGGCAGACCCCTGATTTGGAACCCTCTGTCCTCTAAGCCCTGTTCTAAACCCCTAAAAAAGGGACGGGGAGAGAGGTTGCTTTAATCAGGGGCATCTGGTCTCGGCTTTCGGGCAAAGCAAAGGATATACCCGGCTCCTTGCACCGAGGAGAAGCTTTATAGAGCCTTATTGAAGAAGACGCGGGAGGTTCAGAAAACGGGTGAAGCCGAAACATCGCCAAAATAGCAGGGTTCTTCTTGTAAGTATCCGGAAATAAAGGACCCCTACTGAGCTTTACCGTAACGGTCCTTATATACTTGAAGAAACCCTTAAAGAGAGCGTGGCGTGACGAAGTGGAAGTGTAGGATGTACCTTACATCCGCAGCCTCTCTCTGGGTGTAGGGCTTTGGGTGTTCGGGTTTGAAGTCTTCTTCAGCTACTGAGTGAGCGAGTTTGCACACAAGTCATCCGAAGGACGCCGTGCCGTTAGGAGGACGTTTTCAGGAGCTTCTTAGATTCGTGTATGTGTCCATAAAAGCCAAAGTAAAGCCTCAAACCCTAAACCCCGATTCTTCAACACTGAGTCTCTATACCACCCCCCGAAACCACGCGTGGCCTCAAACCCTTAAAGCATGCCCACAAAGGTTGCCTTCTCCTTCGTGCGCCACAACCGCTACGAAGCTATCGAGGCTTGGGTTAAATCTTATAAGTCTAAGCAGGCAATAAATAGCGTTACTTACAGGGCACACACAAGTTGTGAGCAGGGTTCCTTTTTAAGCCTTTTTTACTCCACGCGAGTCCTGGTCTAATGGAGAGAATCGCTGAGTTGTAAAGGATTTGTGAATCACTGCTCGCTGTCACGCCCTGGCGCACCACATTGGGAACTTGCACACGTCATCAAGCGACAATGGACTCAACTTTGATAATGGTGTTTTCACGCGGTTACCCGTCAGTATACCTCATACCCTACGCAAGTAAAGCAATCGAAGTCAACGGCGCCGCAGATGTAACCAGTCCTGGCATATATGGGGTTTGACACCGAGCGGACGGCGTCGGGATCGCATACGACATCCTCACATATTCTCGCACTGCGAGGTCATCCAAATCGCTGGCCACTTTGAACGTACAGGGCCTGCCGTGGGATGGTTTGGCCGCTCGCGAGAAGCTGCAGTTATTGTTGTCACGGCGGCACAAGATTGACATCCTGCGCCTTGGTGATTTCCTCTCGGCTGGTGAAGCCACTGTGTACGTGGAGGAGCTCGTTGTGCTTGCCGGGATTACTACCGGTGTTTTGCTTAGTCACAGTGCTCGATGTCGTTGGCAAGACTGTGGTGCCAACGTTCTCCACACATCCAGATGGGTGGGTTGAACAGAACACTTGCTTCCGGCAGGTGGCTCAGGATTCAGGGTACAGGTGCAATAGAGTTCAGGGCTTTAGGAGTTTCAGCCATTATGCTAGCAGTCAGCATCAAGAGTTTATGGCCTCAGGGTTCAGTGGCGCTTATCCGATATAACGCGTGTAGTTTAGGAGATGGGGAACCCCTACACCACAAGAGCCCCGCGGGGCATAAAAAGGCTCGCCCCAAACCGCAAGCTCTGGAGAAGCAGACATTCATGCAGTTTACGGTTTAGGCCTGTGCTATCTATGCATTATCATTATATATATATATACATATAAGGGGGCTTTAGAGTTGTAGGGTTTCGGATGTTGGGTTTAGCCTTGAGTTCAGTAGACCTTCCTGAAGGTTTCATAGTCGACAAGGTTCCTAAGCAATCCGAGTGCAAGAAACTCACTTTTCGGGCGGCGGTGGCTTGGGAAAGATGGCTATGCACAATGTCCCGGTGCTTGAGCGGAACATAACTGAAGTCACCAGTAGGGATATAGATAGATAGATAGATAGATATATATATATATATATATACAGCACATAACCTGATTTCAATATCTGGTATCTTAAACCAAGTAAGTTGCTAAACAAGAACCCTGAGCACCTCCTGAACCGGCCAGGCTTGTCATAGACAGCGTTGATGTCTAGGGGGACGAATTGAATTCAAACTGGTGTTTGAGGGTGTGTGTTCTAGTATGATCCCGAGAGGTACCTCCTATCCGGCCAGCTCCAAATGCTCTCTCTTGATTCCTGGGCTAACTTTACCGGAACCTGCATTTTGGTAAGACCCCCCAGAGATTATGCTTTACTTGTAGGGTTTACATAGGGACTCTACCCAAGCGTGGGTTATTATAGCAGGTTGAGATGATGATCATCTTCAAGCCTGTACAACAGATGAAAGGATGGCACTTGCAGCCGGGAGTGTGCACCCACTCGTAGCAGGTTTGCTTATCCGGAATCGGGGTTTTGTTAGGTGTAGGTACAGCTCCTGTAGAAATCTTGGTGAGCATACATTTAACATGTAGTTTCTCTTCCCAGGGGCTGGCCACGAGAATAAAGCCATAACATCATGTCGTGTATAGAACGGGACTGCGCCGAAAAGCCCAGCGCCGAAAGCCTTAAACCCTCTAGACTTGTTGTGCCCGGAGGCGATCATCCAACAAGAGAGCGGCATTCTGGAAGCCAAGGCATTTGGGTAGTAGGGTAGTTTCTGGGTTTCAGGACTAGAGGCTCGGGGCTTCGAGGGCTCTAGGTCCTCTAGGTCATTGTTTCCATGGATTTTGAATTGTTTGTGGGGGGTTCGTCCTTGGCATTCTTGTTTGGCAGGTCAGGGTGATAGTTTGCATCATCGTGTCGACAAGACAGGAGGAGTCTATACGGGTTGCCGGATCTAAGAATTTAGAGCCGGCGTTTGGGGTTTCAGGCCGTAGGGCTTCGGGGTTTTAGAGCCAGTGATACCATCCATGACTCCATGACTCTTCAACATAGGCCTGTTGAGCACAACCATGAAGTTTACTTCGGCGTCGACTCCCGTAGGCCCTATAGACCCTAAACCCTGACTGCGTGGCAGATGTTGAACCCCTATACTTCCTGCTATGAACAGTACTCCGGACCGCTTTAAGCCTTCATAAGCAAGCCCTACGCCCTCGCTGCGACCTGCTGGGCGGAGCTGGGTGTCGTCCGAATCGAGACGCGGCTGCGCAGCAAGTGGTGCGAATGCTCACCGCCCCCTTGACAGGGGTTCTGGGTCCCTCGACTTCGGCTGCGGTGATCGGACTGTTCCGGTGAGTGGAAACCAGGTCATGAATGCTTCCCCCACTGAAAAGCCGGCATAGCGATCTTTCGAACGGCTCGCGCCACTGAGCCCTGCTTGGCCTGGTGCCATTCCAAGGTTCCGGAATTCTCCTGCCATGAAGCCGGTCCCATGCCCCTGTACCAGCTGGGTCCAGTTCGCATTCCAGCGCAAGGTTAGGCAGCATTGCTACCGTTGCTACCATAGAGCTGCGTGGGTTCAAAGGACGTCTTCGGGCGATCCCGGCTGCTTTTGCAGGTCGCAGGGCCGATGCTCGAGACAGAGATGCTCAGTGAGGTTCATTAGTCACTCTACAGATGTGGAGCTGTTGTCACTCTCACCCCCCCATCCTCATCGTCATCATCATCATCACCACCTTCTTCTTCTTCTTCGTTTTATGTTTCAGGTTTTTGTTTCGCTCGACTTGGTGTTTGGATGTAGGGCTGGTGGGGTGTGTGTGTGTGTGTGCTTGGGCTGAAGGGCCCTTGACGCTAAACCCAAAAACCCCTCCGAAACCCTTTGGGGCAGGTTTTGTTCCTTCCGGTAAGTACACATGGACCACGATAGTTAGAACTGGGTCTTGGAGTAGGTATTATGGGCAGATTGCCTTTTAAGAGCTCAAACCTCGAACCCGAATCCGCCCGTGACCCAAGACCCCCAAACGATAAAGCTTATAACCCTAAACCCCACACCCGCTCCTAAACCCTAAAGCTGGCCTCTGCCATAAACCCTTGGCGACGGGGCTTGAAACCATAATTTGGCAGGACGAGTTTGGCAACAACATGCTGCACATCGCTTGTGCCAGACTCAGCTTGAGTTTGAGGAGTTTAGGGCTTAGGGTTTAGGGTTCAGGGTTTGACGGGGAAGTTTGGTGCCTGGGAGGAAGGACTCAAGGTCCAGATTCTTAGCGCAATTCCTGGGGTCGGTTTTAGCTCAAAGGGTTTATGTGGGCAGTTCATTTTGCTGAGGGCTTAGAGTCTTTTAGGATGGGGGACTGGCTCTGCTGGGTGTTGGTGTCTGATTGGGAGCCATAGCCTCGCCCCTTGGTGCGGGGCGGACGCTAAGGCGGCCTTGTTGCAACATCCAGCGCATGCCCGGAAAGCAGGGTGCTCCCAAAAGTAGCAGCCACAAAGCGGGTCATGGCTCACGGAAACGGCACGCCACAAAGCGGGTCATGGTTGCGGAAACGGCACCTGTGCAGGGGTCCCTTGACAGCTGTTCGCTTGCACGTTTCTTAGGATGTTAGGCGTGGCCCTTATTCGGAGGCCTCGTCCTGCGAATCACTGCTTCATGCAATGCAGATGCCTCTTAAACAAACGTACTCTGAAAGCTGGCAGGCTGCTCCAACCATACGGTCAGAAAGCCACGAGCGTGTACTGTAAACCAACACTCCCGAACCCTCAACTCCAAATACACGGTGTTTGAAAGCCCTCCAAGAACTCACGGCGAGCTCCATATCAGGTCAGAACGATCATCGCCGCATTGCAAAGCTGCTGCTCAAGAACGGCATCAATGCGCTGGACTTAGGGTTCAGGGATTGTTGCCATGCTGTCTGGCTTGAAACTTTCGATCTGGATTTCAAGCCAAATGCAGGATCAGGAGACAGTTGAAGAGGGCCTTCTGGAGCCGGTCCAAACCCTGAAACCTGAAGCCTCAGATGTGCCAGAGATTGAGGTGAACGATCAGAACAGAGCCGGCAACACGCCTTTGCACTACTGCTTTCAGTGTTGCCAGCCTGTTTCGCACACTGTGCATGCATGGCATGGTGCAGTGCTTACGACGCCGCCATCCCAACCACCACCATCCTCACCATCACCACCACCACCA
>CAJNJA010018131.1:0-35270 GCA_905231915.1 Symbiodinium necroappetens | reverse complement strand
TATATATATATATTAATCAGAATATATTGTATACATATGTATATATATATATAATAATATCTTTATTTGTTATGTTCATGTCATGCAGGACATGCCATGACACTGATCGCCTATCCTCTCAGTGCATGCAATCCAAGGCACAGCAGCCAGCACCTGGGTCTCCATGTCATCGGTGCCTTGGAAGATAAACAACATGCAGGAAAGGATCAGGCCGGTATTCATATAGGTAGTCTCCGAAGCCACATGTTCATGAGTACATGCAAGCAGTTAGGTCTACATGTAAATCCACATTTTAGCGATCAGGTTGCAATGTGTCCAATCCCCGGCTTATGGAAAGATTTGTCATGAACATGCTCGCAAGCTGCCGTAAGCAAGGACAGGCCCATGCTCGTGCACAGCATCCGGCACATTGTTCTTGCAATCCATCGACTTGAGGTGCTGGAGCTTCTTCAGCGTCTGCAGCATCTGAAGCTGCCGCAACAGGTTCTCGAGATACGTCACCCTCTTCTCCCGCTGAACCTGTATGGGCACCGGATCCATGGTCTCATGCCATGATGCAAGCACATGCTGTTCACACATGTAGTGGAATGTCCTTGCCCGGTGGAGTCACGTAGATCTCTGGCGCATGGCCTGAGTAATATATGTATACTATATATATATACACAATATAACCCTAAACCCTAAACCCCTAAACCCTAAACCCTAAACCCCGAACCCTTATTCCCGAAAATATGAGTATCACACACACATCCATATTATTACTTAATTTAATTAATTTATTTAGTATATGTATATATATATATGCCAAGCTACTCTTGGGAGGCGTGATGATCGTGGAGGCTTCCTCTGGTGTCTTTTGGGAGACCTTCTCGAAGCATGCATGTCATCATTGGCATGGTCAAGCCACAAATTAGGCACATGTACATGCACATGCTCATGCAAGCTTGCATGAAATTATGGAATCCCAGCAACAGGTTCGTGCTCTGGAGGAAGTGCCTGCTCCAGTACCTCAGCATGGATGCATGTTCACGCGGACACAAAGACATGCATGCCATGATATGCAAAATCCCAGCCACAGCATCAAACACTGGAGCAGCAAGAATCTCCGGCTCCTAAGACAAACTGTTGCTGCCAGGAAACATGTCAAGCACAAGTAGTATGCAAAAACACATGCATGAGAAGCCAAGGCACAGCATCACAGGATGGCCCAGGTGGAGTCTCCGGTTCCTGACAGGAGTTCCTAGTGCTGCCACAGCTTTGGGGCGAGGGCAGCTTCTTAAAAAAGGTGTCTTTCTGCAAACTGCTGCCAAAGCACTTCAGGGGGCAACTGGGAGTCATTGCCGAGGTCACGGACCACAGCTCCTTCAACATGGCAAGAATATGCATGTCATGACATGTTCTGCAACAAAGACCCCACCTGGAACGGCTGGGACCTCATCCTCCATCACACACTCGTCGTCTGTACCAGACTCCTCCTCGACACCCTCGTCCATGGCTTCGGAGTCCTCGTCTTCCGTGGCGGAGTCGATGGAGTGGCGCACCCGTTCCTGCAACGGAATAGGGATTCCGACTGCTTGCATCACTCGCCGGAGCCCTTCGCAGCGAGGCCGGTGCCCCCTCCGGATGATATCATGAAAAACAGTGAGCATGCGTCGGATCCCCCAAGCTTGGCGATTCACGAATTCACCTAAGTGTTCTCTGGAAAGTACATGCAAGCTATCTATATATATATATATATGTAGGTCGGACATGATATGTAATATATGCTAGCTATAGATTAAACATGCATGCATGCAACCTGCTAATCAAAAGGCTTTCCACATGCAGAGACAGGCACTCGTGACACCAGCAACGGACATGAGATCAAAGAACGACTTAACATGGACCTCCAGCGTGTCGATCGCCACGCGATGAGAGCAGTGCTTGTATGCTTGGCAGAACAAGTACTGGTTGCATTTAATGGTGTCTCGCGTGATGCTTTTGCCACTCCAAACAACCTCGGGAAATGCAATCGACAGACACATGCATGCACAATTCAGACACAAGGAAACCATGCACATGATTACTCCATGCATTCCATGTTACGAACTCAACCCTACGCGCACGTCTGCGCATGCCGGCGTCCTTCTCCCAGGCCCTAGCCAGATCCGTAGAGGATTCCTTCTCGAGATCTTCAGCATCCGAGGGATTCAGTGGTACCATGGCAAGCTCCATGACGACTGCAGGCTACTGCCAAGTTCTCGTTCTAGAAAATTAATATTGACCGGAGGCCAGTTCTACTAGCATAACAACTTCATCGACACGTTCACTGGGTGTAGGGTTTAGGGGCATAGAGGTTTAGGGTGTAGGGTGTAGCACATGTGCTCATGAAGCTTCGACCTAGTCCATGCATGACCACTACAGCTTCATCGACATGTTCACTGTTGTGCTCAATCAACCATAAAGCTTCGACCTACTGCATGCATGGAGGACATGTATGCAAGAAAAAGCCTTGATCCAACCTCCAATCGAAGTACACGGACCAAGACATGGGAGTCCTGCACAATCGATGCAAGCCCAGCCTCCGTCCACTCAACCTCCATAAAGCAATGGCTGCCTGCATGCATGCTGCGCAACACTGAGTCTTTGAGTAGCACTTCTCACAAAGCCCCGGCCTCCATGAGCTATACATAGCAAAATTCCAAAGCCATGGCACAGGCATCCATGCGAAGTTAAATCATGCATGTGTGTTCGTGGTATGTGGCTTGTAACTATGTATACATGCATATGGTATAATACATTCGTGCTATAGCAATACATGTTGCAAAATCCGAAAGCCATGGCAGAGGCATCCATGAATGGCTTGTAACATGAATATGCATGCATATGGTATAGAATTATATGCTCGTGCTATGAACTTGCGATGGCCGATGGCAATTCTGCGGCAACTCCGATGATGCACCAAACTCGTGCAAGCAACTGCATGCAATCAGGCAGCAAAGCTCAAAGTGACATGACATGCATGACATGGAATGCAATCATGGACATGAACATGCATGTATGGATTTTCTTCAAAAAATATGGATTTTCTTCAAAAGCATATGAAAAAAGGGATTTCCAGTAACACAAGTAAAACAGGTTAAAGTGAGTCATTTGCGGGAGTTTGCGGGGGAAAGTGGGTCACTTACTAGTTTACCGGGAATATTCCCGGAGAACGGTGGTCCAGGGTGGGTTATTTTACTATGAGAACAGGGCTTTTGGCGTGTCGGACTCGTCAAAGATCCTACAGCATAGCCGAAATCCAGAACCATCGATGACCATGCAGTAATATAAAACAAAGACACAAAACTTACCCGAACCACCAGCACAGGCACGCTGCACAGAAATTTCTCTACGCCACCAAACCCTAAACCTCAAACCCTAGATAGATCCAAAACCCTACATTCCAATACCTTCTAAACTCGTGAACACCCAGGGCTGTACACACTAAACCCAAGACCCCCATATTCTTCAGTCAGCCGCACTTCATGAAGGGTCCCTACCATCATCTAAATAACATGTCCCTTCATTCGCTACCTTCGGCGTCTCTGGGTGGTTCATTAACTGGGCTTGATTAACTGGGCTACTGGGTAGAGAGAAAGTACATATACCTTGATTTCATAACGGTTTGTTTAAGGAGCAGGTCCTCAGAAAGGGTCCTCAAGTCCGGTACTTCAGGACCCAGTAAACAGCCGGGGGTCGAACCGACGAAGTCGAAGAAAGCACAGTATTGGTTGCGACCTCATTCAAGCAACCATGGGACTGAGCAAGTACCTATAGGCTCCACTGTAGTTCCTTTTTGGGATTACTTTATAGGATCCTAATTATATCCCACAAAAAGGAACTACTCAGGAGCCTATGGGTACGGTTAACTACCTTAATTGGGGCTATAAGTAATGAGTAATTCTCAATATAGTTGCTTTTTGTAACCTTAGTGTTGGTTCCGACCAGGGCACCCAAACCTTCCAATATACCTAATGTAAAGATGCAGCTTAAGTCGTATTAAAGGCCCTACTATAGTTTCAGGTAAATTCCTTGATGGAGGGATATTAGAAGGTTTGGGCACAAAAGCCATAGCGGCCTTAATATGTATAGACACTAAGTATAGCTGTATTTAACATGAAGGAAAATGCGTCAGAGCCTTAGATTGGGCCTAAGGATTCAGAGTTGGAGGGGTTTGGGGGATTAAGGTTTAGGGCTCAGGGTTTAAGGGTTAAGGGTTTAGGGTTTGGGGTTTTAGGGTTGAGGGTTTCTGATCAGGTTGTTGCATAGCCGTCTAGAGTACAAGGGAGTTTAGATGGTTTATATGGGGTTAGTGGCTTTCAAACAAAAACTCTATGGTGCTCCAAAATGTCGCTTGGGAGCCACTGTATATGGTGCATACAACAAACTATGTGATGCACAAGTTCGTGGCACAGCAGGTTCTTGGAGCAACACAGGCACTGCACAGCTGTGTTTTGCCTCCAACACAAGAATACGTGCAACCTCCACCTCTCTCCGCTCACAAGCATGACCGAGGGGTCGCACCATCATGGAAGACCTTGTCCTTGTCCGCATCGCATTCCCGCAAAAGACCAGCAAAGTCCAAGTGCTGAGCCTCGCTACAGCAACCTTTTTCTTTTGCTCTTCCGCGTGTTTGATCCCTGGAAAAGGAGTGCAAGCTCCAAGTTCCCGCTCTGCTCTGCAACGTGCACGGGGGTGGTGCCATCCCGCATGGCCTTGTTCATGTCCGCATTGGCCTCCAGCAAAAGGTGTGCTACCTCCAACTGTTCTTTCAGAGCTGCCATGTACAAAGGGGTGATTCCATGATCATCGGCCTTGTCCTTGTCCGCATGGGCCTCCAGCAACAGCCGTACAACATCCGACTGTCCACAGCTTGCTGCACCGAACAATGGGGTGGCGTCATGCTGCGTGGCCTTGTCCTTGTCCGCATTGGCCTCCAGCAAAAGGCGTGCGACCTCGAAGCGCCCATTCTGAGCTGCAATGTACAAAGGGGTGAAAACATTAACATCGGCCTTGTCCTTGTCCGCATTCGCCTCCAGCAACAGGCGTGCCACCTCCAACTGTCCTTCCTGAGCTGCAATGAACAAAGGGGTGACTTCATGATCATTGGCCTTGTCCTTGTCCGCATGGGCCTCCAGCAACAGCCGTACAACATCCGAGTGTCCACAGCGTGCTGCAATGTACAATGGGGTGGCACCACCCTGCTCGGCCTTGTCCTTGTCGGCATTGGCCTCCAGCAACAGGCGTGCGACCTCGAAGCGCCCATTCTGAGCTGCCATGTACAATGGGGTGGCTCCATTCTTCATGGCCTTGTCCTTGTCCGCATTCGCCTCCAGCAAAAGGCGTGCGACCTCGAGGTGGCCGAGCACGGCTGCCAGAATCAGTGGGGTCCGATCACACCAAAAAAGTGGTAAATCTGGGTCTTGGGGCCTTTGCAGAATATTCTCCACTTCTTGTATCAGACCGAACCCAGCAGCATCCCGAAGCGCTCGCACTTGCGCCTCAGATGCTTGCCTGAAGTGTAGAAGAACGACCTGCACTTCGCCGGGTTTCAAGGTGCGATCGTCATCCAAAACTACATTACCGCCACCAACATCATCCTCCTCTTCCAGGAATACCAGCCTTTGCCGGAACCTCGACAGTCCGCACATTCTGTGCAAGTGCTGCTTCAATGCCCGGACGGGATGCCTGCCTTCAGGGAGCGTCTGAAGAAAGCTCGCCAAGTCAAGGTCAAGGAGTCTTTCACCGGACACGGTTCCTTAGTTGCCGAGTTCATCAGCCCCGAAAAGTTCGGTTCGATGAGAGGTTATATTGAGTAGATTACACCAAAAAGGTGTAAAGAATATACTCTTTTGGCGATGAAGGTTCGAACCCGCAGCATGGCTTCGCAGCGTTCTAAACTCTACAACCCTATGTTAACTCATTAACCCTGAAGCCTAAACCCCTATACCGCAAACCGCAAACCCTAAAGCCTAAACCTGAAACCTCTAAACCCCTAAACCCTAAATTCAGGCCCTGTGCTTGAACTCGACCTTCCGAAGCCCCGAGGCTGCGATTGCAATGAGGGTTCCCTTAAGGGTCCATGTACCAATAGGGGTTTAGGCCCGTTTAGGGTTTAGGGTTCAGGGGTTCTAGAAGGGTACCATGCGGGTTTGGGGTCCGGGGTCTGATAGTCCATGTAACCATGTAGTAAATTAGGGTCCCTTTTAGGGTCCTTTTTAGGGTTTAGGGGTTTGGGTTTAGGGTTTAGGGCCCCTTAAAGTGCCATGTAGTATAGACTTTGGCCTTAATGTTCCCTAGATATGTACTTCGGGTCAAAGTGTAGACGATGTGGGTACATGGACCTAGCCTTGAACCTCTATGGTACCCCTAAACCCTAAACCCTAGACACTAATCCCTAAAACCAAAACCCAAAACCCACTGAAGCCTAAAACCAAAACACAAAAACACTAAAGCCTAAAACCAAAACCCAAAAACACTAAACCCTAAAACCAAAACCCAAAAACACTAAACCCTAAAACCAGAACCCAAAACCCTTCACCTCTTTATGGGAACCTTAAAAGGTCCCTGGACCCGGAGGGCTCTCTAAGGCCTGCTACTGCGAGCTGTAGCCTAGACGCATCATCGCATGTGCCCTAAACCCTAAACCCTGATGAATCCCAAAAAGGCCCTAAGCACCTCTCTGGGGCATAGTTACTTACCCAAACCGTAGTAGGGTTGATGATATAAAGCATGCATTACCCATAGTAAGGAATATACCATAATTCCCATAGTTTAGGGTCCTTAAGGTAATGCAGGACTTATGTCATCAACAATATCAATTCCTGCTATACAAACCCTACTTTCTACTATCTACGTCCTTCGGACCCCTGTGGGATCCGCATCAAGTCCAAACGGACTCGAAGATATCTCTCACCGGTCAGGGGCTTCAGCAGAAGGCACTAGATCATCTAACCCCAGAGTGGCCCAAGTACCTAGTAATCACATACTCCCCAACTCCCCAAGAGACTAACCTACATAACCACCATCCTAAAACCGAGCAGCTGATTACTGGGTCCTGTGGACCCTCAGGGTAATGTATAACCAGCAACAATAGGGTGAGGGAACATTGTGGTAACAATTCTAAACTCCGACGTGCCGCCCTCAGCAATTAGACCCCTAAACCCTAAACCCTAAACCCAGCAATTAGACTTGCTCACCATGACGCTTGCTCCCTGAGGGCGGTGCTGACGTGTGCAGGAGACCTAGCAGACATCGGTTTTAAACGGTTTGTGGTGTACCTAGACCCCCCCAACCGCCCTGCAATATGCCTACCCTAAATCCTAAACCCTAAACCCTTAAGGGCCTTAAATGCCCACGGTTAGGACCATAGGGGCTCCATTAAAGTGCATTCGGGGATCCTGGCAAAACCGCAGGGTTTGGGCTTTGAGGGTAACTTGTGGGATGTTCTGCAAGCGGCTGGCCTGGGTCTTAAGGACGAAATGAACCCTAAAGGTTTTAGGGTTCATATCCCATATAGGGAGTCATAGTATAAGGATATAGGGCCACTACTTTTAAGGGTCATTTCGTCCTTAAGGTTGGTTGTTGATTCAGGGGTTTGGGCTGAGGTGCCTCGCTGGAGTAACAATCCAATAGTGGACGACACCCAAACTTTCCTTACTTATTCTGAGCCTACTTCGAAGGACCCATCAAAGCTTTAGGCGTATGTAAAACCCTTACGAGCCAAATCGCTTGAAGTGGGACCAAGGAGGATGTTTCATGCAGGGTACCCGAACCGAACGATGATCTTAGGGACCGGCAGGAGCCCTGTAGCCTTATACTTCTGTTGATGATATAGATCCTGCATTACCTTAAGGGACCCTGAACTATGGGAAACAATGGTATAATCCTTACTATGGGTAATGCAGGATTTATATCATCAACCGTATGATTCCCCATACTTGTCTCTCGTTCTCTCTTTCTCTCTTTCGCTCTTTCTCTCTTTGCTCTCCTTCTCTCTTTCTCGCTTTCTCTCGTTCTTTCGTTTTTCTTCTCTCGCTCTCTCTCTCTCTCTCTATATATATATATACATACATACACGTGCATCCATGCATGCATGCATGCATGGATGGATGGATGGATGCATGGATGGATGCATGAATGGATGGATGCATGGCTGGCTGGGTGAGTGGATGGATGGATGGATGCACGGATGCAGGGATGGATGGATGGATGGATGGATGGATGGATGGATGGATGGATGGATGGATGCAGGGATGGATGGATGGATGGATGGGATGGATGCAGGGATGGATGGATCCGTATATGTTTGTATGTACGTATGTAGGTAGGTAGGTAGGTAGGTAGGTAGGTAGGTGGACAGGCAGGTAGGTAGGTAGGTAGGTATCTATGCGTGTATGCATGTATGTATGGCTTTAACTTGTCAATGCGATAATTAGGTGCGACCTACGGTCTCTCAGCCTGCGGAATGACAATGTAAGTGCCTATTACAAGTTTATGCTTTTTTATACCTAGCTATGTACACACAGACATATATATATATACATATACATATACATATACATATACATATACATATACATATATATGTATATATACATCTTTTGCACATAAACGTATGTTTATATGAAATATATATATATATACATACATACTTGTATACATACATACATACATACATACATACATACATACATACCTACATATCATACATATCATACATATCATACATATCATACATATCATACATATCATACATATATATATATATAGCGAGAGCGAGAGAGAGAGAGAGAGAGAGAGTGAGAGTGAGAGTGAGAGTGAGAGTGAGAGTGAGAGTGAGAGTGAGTTCGAGAGAGAGAGAGAGAGAGAGAGAGGCAGACCTGATGCGGCGCAACTCTCAGCTCAGTCTGAGGCTGCGGCTAACGTTGAAGAGGCAGCTGGAGCAAAGCCACAGCAGACCGACCTCGAGGTCGAATCATAACGGGTTCCCTGTTGGGGCCATATAAAAACTGATCATTTTTAATCCTTATTAGGGTTTTATTATAACAAAACTGCGCAACCAACAAGGGCCCAGAGAAGTCTTCGGTGGTTCCTTCAGGGGTTCCTGTGGTTCCGATTCTAGATCTTTATAAAGGTTCAGTGAGAGATATCTAGGGCTTACGCTTACGGCTTGTACTGGTGGTTCCTTAACGGCTTAAGTTTAAGGGGGTTCAAGGCTTTTGGTTTGGGATTTGCGCTTTGGGGTTCAGGGTCCGCGGCTTAGGTTTCTTCAAAGGTTCCTACGTTGCCGCTGACTGTTCTAGATTATAAGGGGTTGAATAACGCCAAGGGCCTTCCAATGTTGAAGGCTCCTGGTAAGGGTTCCTTAAGGGCCTCCTGAAAGGACCTAGATGAACGTTCCTGCATCGGTTTAGGGTCTTAGGGTTCAGGATGTGCGTGTTTGTGTGCATGTGTGCGTGTGTGCGTGTGTGTGCGTGTGTGTGTGTGTGTGTGTTTGTTTGTGTGTGTGTGTGCGTGTCCGGATTACTCCCCCAGCAAACCAAACACCCCTCGCCAGTTCAAAGATCTGGGTAATGCAGAGTAAACGTCAAATTTTGGTTTGAAGGATATGACGGTGCCCTTAAATAAAAGTTTAAAGTCTGTCCGGTCTTTAGCTTTGCATGTGCTTTCTGTTTGGCTGTTCTGCGCCAAGGCTAAGAGACCATCAGCCCTTAAGCCTAGGCCGTTACCTACAGCCTAAGTACCCTAATTAGGGTTTAGGGTTTAGTGTTTAGGGTTTAGGGTAATCCCTAAACCCTAAAACCGTTATTAAGCCTCAAAGCTTAAACCCGGAAGGCTAAACCTCAAAACCCCAAACCGGCTAGGGAGGTCTCTGGCTGCCTCAAAAATCCCAAAAAATCCCCACCAAACCCTTAAGAAACACGATAAACCCATATATCCACCCAAAGCCTACACACCTAAACCCCTAAAACCTAAACCTCACGGATCCTCTATACCGGCTACCCCCTCAAACCACTAAACCTTCAGCCCTAAGCCACTGCTCAAGACCGCAGGACCCTAAACCCTACAAGCCCTAAACCCTGGGTTTAGGGCTTAGGGTTCAAGGAGTCCTTGAAGAAACCCTAAACCCTAATTTAAGCCCTAAACCCTAAAACCCCTTCAGCTTGGGGTTCTCTTTGTCTGTTCTCTTCGTCGAGACGCCGAGGTCGACATCCGGGCCGTGGCCAGCAAAGCAGCCTCGCGAAGAAACACAAAGACTTCCGGATTTGGGGATTAGCGACTTCGGGATTTGGATCGGGGTTCCAAAGCTTCGGGATTTGCGGTTTAGGGATTTGGAGATTTGGGGTTTGGGGGTTTCGGGTTTTAATTTTAGGGCTTCGGGGATTTAGAATTCTATCGACGTGACTGTTAAATGGCTTTCCTGCAAGGTTTCGGGTTTATAGTAAGGTTGCAGTTTGGGCTTTATAGTAAGGTTGCAGTTTGGGCTTATAGGCTTTTGCTAACAATTTAGCAAAGCTTAGTACAGAAATCCAAAAACGGGCCTTTACAGGTTTGTTACAAAGGTGTTTCGGCTTAAGGGTTTCCCTTTAAGCCCTCGGGGGTTCTTCGAAGGATTCGTTAAAGGGTTCCTGAAAGGCTGCCTGAGATGATTCTATGGGGGCTCTTCAACGGTTCATTTCCTTTTAGGGTCCTGTCAGGGTTTCCATAAAAGTTCTAAAGCGCTTCTTTCAGTGCCGGGTTTTATAGGATGTCGGGCTCAGGATTTAAAGGGCGCAAGGGGTCTACGGCTTGGGTTTTCAGTTTTAGGGGACATTTCCATGTTGAGGGTTTAGAATTTGGGGATGTAGGACTCAGGGCTTAATTTGACGATCATTACTACGGTGATGGACCTTATGAATTGTTTTCTGACACTTATGAAGACAACGTGTCTCTGGATTTTCTGCCGATGAACATTGCTGCTATTGTGCTCGTAGCTGGTAACGGGGTGTAGTAGCAGTCGTCGTCGTCGTCGTCTTAGCAGCAGTCGCACTAGCAGGAGCAGGTGTGGGAGTAGGACTAGGCCTAAGACTAAGACGCAGGAGCAGCGTCGTAGTGGTGGCAGTAGTAGTAGTAGTAGTAGCAGCAGCCGTTGTTTTAGTTGCAGTAGGAGAAGGCGGAGGTGGAGGAGGAGGAGGAAGGTACTGACAGCCCTATACCTATGTCACTCTTATCGATGTCGATTGAATCCAGACCTTCCAGCAGCCCTTAATTACGGAACATACACTCAACTAGTAAGAGTTAAGAAAATATTCTTGTCAAGCGCTTTTGGAAAGTCTGTATAGTAGGATCCCTAATATGTTTTAAGGTACGTTCCTTAACTAATGGTTTTTGGAAGGTCTGAGAACATCTTACAAAGCTCTGAGCACATCGCACCTCATGAAGACAATTATATCCGAACTCCGAAAGCTAATCCCTCAACCGATGTTAAGCTCAGAAACCCTAAACCCCAAAAATCCGCAACCTTCGACCCTAAGCACTAACCTCCCCATTATCCACATCTGCATCTATGGACGCTTTGCACCCTAAAACCCCTAAACCCCTACGGCCCTAGACCCCTTTCCCCTAAACCCTAAAAGCCCTAAATCCCTACAACCCTAAACCCGAAACCCCTAAAACCCTAAACCCTAAACGCCCTAAGCCCTGGGTCTCGGGCTCCCGAGAGCTTTTTGGAGCCGTCGCCCGCGCCAAACCTCCAGTTCGAGCAGTGCCAGGCTTCCCCGCAGCCCAAACAACTAAGGGACAATAGGAGGGACCTCTAATCCTAATACCCTATATAACCCCTACATACCCTTTTTCTAGTCTCATAAAGCCCCTTTTTAATCCCAAGGGTCCCTTTAAGGGTCTCTTCTTCAGGGCTCTTAAACAACAAACTTTAGGGTTTAGGGTTCGGGCTTAGGGTTTTTGTGTTTCGGGCTTGGGGTTCAGGGGTTCAGGGGTTTAGGGGTTTAGGGTACGGGGTGGGCTGGGGTTCATGGTTTAGGGTTTAGGGTTTGGGGTTTAGGGGTTTAGGGATAAGGGGTTTAGGGGGTTGGGGTTTAGGGGTTTAGGGTTTCGGGTTTTGGGGGTTTAGGGGTTTAGGGTTAATAGAGGGAAACCCCTTGTACGGATCCCCACTCAAGATAGGTGTTAAAGTTTGCTTTGCTACATGCAGGGTTCAGGGTTTCGGGGCGGAGGGTTCAAGGTTCACCTTAAGAACCTCGGCTGCTTTTCTATACTTTGATTGCTCAAGGTCGACGAAGGGGGAAGGGCCCTGTGAATTCTGGCGGTTGGGGTTTGAGGGTTACGTGCTTGGGGGGTTAAGGGATTAGGTTGGGGTTTGAGTAGTTTCAGCTTCACCGGTAGCCAAAACCCTACACCCTAAACCCTAAACCCTGAACCCTAAACCCTAAACCCACCAGGCGCAGCACCAAACCCTACAAAATGGTAGGGTAGGACTCCAGAAGTCCAGGGTATAGACGGCATCACCCCCTTGGAGGCTTTGGGATCCGCAGGCCACGGGGTTCCCAAGTCTCTTCCAGCCAGCGATTCTGAGCCTGCAGAGAGGAACTCCCTTCATAATTAAGCAGTGCACCCTGAATTTGGGTTTCGGCTTTGACTTTGGGGATAGAGGGATCCTATTAACATAATAGACCTAAACCCCTACAACGTTCTGAACGCTCCATGATCTGGACGGCGAGGCCCCGATGTCAACGGCTATGTACTTCTTCCACATATCAATGCCTCACTGCTTGAACTTGAGCTCTGCAAAGTCCAAGTTCCTCTTGGCCATGTGAGTCACCGGCATGTCCTGGGTGCTTCCTCTGATGTGCGTGTCCAAGATACTCTTGAGATTGACCGAGTGCTGCTTCTTCGGAAAAGAAAACGGCTTCTTCAGCTTGGACCGTGCGATCCCCACGATGAAAAGTCTCTTGCGATTCTGAAACCGGGCAGAGATGAAGCGATAGCAACTTTAACTATGATGCGATACACAACCGTGTCTGTCGGGGATCCCATTGATACCCAAACCCCACCCTAAATCCCTAAACCCTAAACCCCCAACTCTAAATAACCCTAAACCCCAAACCCTAAACCCTAAACCCTATAAGGGCTCCGGACCCAGTCTAGGGTTTTGGGTCGAGGGGTTTAAAATTTAGGGCTTTGGGTCGAGGCTTCAGATGGGCGGGGGTGGTGAACTCTTGTAAGAGTTCATGCATAAAAAAAGCACGTGAAACCTGCCATGCCAATCGGGAAGAGTCCAAAACGATGAGAAATCTAAACCGTAAATTCTAATCCCCTGACCGCAAGGACACCTATACTGTAACTCTCAGTCATGCCCCACGCCAAGGAAAATAACTTCTCAGCACGAAGTATCAGTAACTCATGCTGAGAAATTCTGCAATCCGTAACCCCACCCTAAGCTCTTGAACCCTGAAGCCTAAACCCTAAACCCTAAACCCTGAACCCTAAACCCTAGATCCGCGCACCGTGAGACTCAGAACAAACCCCAGGCCACAACGCCCTGCAACCAATCCTCAAAAGCTTGCAAGACACACCTGGCCTGGGTTAAATAAAACCCTAAAAGGGTTTAGGGTTTAGGGCTTTGGGTTTTGGGTCTAGGTTTAGGGTCTAGGGTCTAGGGTTTAGGGTTTAGGGTTTAAACCCTAAGGCACCTCTGCACCATCATAGGCAAAAGCAGCAGAGTCCCGCAGATAGCGTTGAAGAAGCTCACCTTCTGGTAGGGTGTAGGGCAGTGTAGGGTGGACGTGCTGGTTTCTTCATAGGCTTTGGTGGCTCAGAACATAGACCCTAAGCCCTAGACCCCTGAAATGAACCCAAGACGTGACATCTGAGGGTGTCAGGGAAGAGTTCACGGCGAAGGGTTCTCTTCCTAATGTGAACAAGACTAGGAATTGCAAGATTAGGGTTTGGGCTAGGAAGATAGCTAAAGTTTCCAGGATCTCAATTCCTATGATATGCTAGTTGCCTTGATCCCGATAAAGTGGTCCAAGCAGCGGGCCACGGGCTTCTTTACATGGGTTTTCAGCGCGATGTATACACTATTTATGTACTTGGCTGCTGGAGCCGCCCAGGATCGAAACCAACACTGTGCATGTGACCTGATGGTTTAGAGTTTCTGGGTTCTGGTTAAGGGATTTAGCTTAAGTTACCATAATAGGGATCTACACTAAATAATATGGTTTCCTTAACTTATATAGAATCCTTTCAGAAGAACCCAGCTGAGAACTTGCGAAGGCTTGGGGCCACCAAACCTATAGGCCAGTTTACGTGTCATGTCTTTGCTACGTGTAGGGTTCAGGGTTTGGGGTTTATTGGTCATGACCGATGTGTTTTAGGCCTTGACGCTTTAGGGCTTAGGGTGTAGGGTTCAGGGCTTGGGGTTTAGGGGCTCAGGGTTTAGGGTTTGGGGTTTATTGGTAATGACCGATGTTTTCGGCTTTGAACCACCTCGGGCGTACACTGGTACTCTTTGCAAGGCCACAGGAAAGACCGTGGGGTTCGCCGGCGAAGCGACACAGACACCGAAAGATGAACTGCCCCATGGTCAAAGACGACCGTCTCATGGACAGTTCTCTAAATTAGGGTCCCTTTTTAGGTCCCCAATATAGTACGGCACCCTTATAAAAAGGGAACCTAAAAGGGAACCTAATTTAGAGAACTACCCTCATCCACGGTGGCCCGCACGCACTTCGAAATCCCAAATCATGTCCACCGCTATGGTGCGCAGGTCGTCCTCGTTGTAGTTCTGGAGCAGTTCGAAGTGCCCGGCAGTGTGACCCGCTTTGCCATCCCATTCGATTTGTGAAGCTGTCGCTTGTCACTGGTGATCCAAACCGGTGTGGCTTGGAGCTTCACCGATGTCTACAACTGCAGCTTCTGCGGGTGCTCTTTTCAGTGCATCGAAAGGACAACAACTGACAAAGTAGAGGCGCCCTGCCGCGTCTTAGATGATGTTGCTTGGCTGAAAATCCTGCTTAGGGCGTATCCCCTAAGCCCCGAAGCACCCTAACACCCTAACACCCTAAACCCTAAAACCCTAAAACCCTAAACCCTAACACCCTAAACCCTAAAACCTAACACAGCGGATGCTTTAAGTTTTATGAGATCGCCGGGATCCCGGGATCGGACTGCCATGAACCCTACCACCCTAAACCCTAAACCCTAAAAGCCCTAAACCCTAATACCCGACCAGCAGCCCTGGGTACCTTTCTGCTCCAGGCACTGCTCCCAACTGAGAGTGCTTGGCTTTCCGTGGGGCTTCGGGAGGGGGGGGGGGTATCTGCTTGGTCCTAGGCTAAGCCTTTAGGGTTTTAGGGTTTTGGGGTTTAGGGTTTAGGGGTTTAGGGGTTTAGGGGTTTAGGGTTTAGGGGTTTGGGGGTCTAGGGGTTTGGGGGTTTAGGGTTCAGGGATTGATTTCATAGATTAGGGCTCAGGGTTTGGAGCTTGGGAGGTAAGGAAGATGCTCCTTTGGAGAATCCATATCATATTCTTGTTTGGTGTTGCCGGAGCCAGAAGATTTCGAGGGTTACGTTCAAGAGAATTGCCTGCGATCATGTGCTAGTGGGTGGTCCACGTTTAGAATCAAGATCAAGATCAAGCTGAAAGAAACCCTAGCCTAGAGCACTGCCGAGCCATCCGTTACTCTGGGTTCTTGCTGGGGGATTTAATCTAAATTGCCATAATAAGGAAACCATATCATTTAATGCAGGTCCCTATTATGGTAACTCAAATAAAATCCCCTAACAACAGCCCAGTACTGCTCGGCACCGGACAAAGATAGGTTGATGGAAATGGCCCATCGAGCCGGCGATGGCCTGTGCACGGTTTAGGATTTAGGGTTCGCTGAGTTGCAGCTTCGGATGTATGCTGTGCTTGGAAGTTCATGGCTAGTTATAAGTGGGGTTAGAAGTAGGGTAACTATAGTTATCACCCAAATTAGGGGACTTATAACCCCACTTTTAACTACCCATGAACCTCCAAGTACCCTGTGACCCTAAGCACAATCCGTCTGGCCCGTGACCTGATCTCGCCCACGCCACGTTCAAGTCTCTTGTGCAGGGCATGGGTTCATGCGCGGGTGAAAGAGGGCCAGCACAAGTGCCGGGGTGCTGTGCAGGTCCAGGGTTAAGGTAGGGCTCACTAATCCCTAAATCCCAGAAGAGTGCTTACCAAAAGCCCCAACAACAAGTAAAACAATAAATCCCTGAACCCTATAACCCCAAACCGAAAAGCCCGGAATGCCTGAACTGCTGCGCTGGAGCAGACCCAGAGCGAAACGCAGCCTGTGTCTGAGGGGTTTAGAGATTAAGGACTTGGGGCTTTAAGGCTTTGGGTTTTTTGGATTTAGGGTTTGGGGCTTTAAGGCTTTAGGGTTGTTTAAGGAGTTAGGGTTTGGCGCTTTTAGGCTTTAGAGTTGTTTAGGGATGTAGGGTTTGAGGCTGGAGGGCTTTGGGGTTCAGGGTTCTAGTAAGATCAGAGTGCAAGGAGCGGGATACGACCTTGGCCATCCGGATTTTGTAACGAGGTCTGTGGTATGGTTGCAAGAAACCCTCTCATATGTGTACTCAACGTAGCATGTACCGGCATCCGGGGTGTGATGGCGACTTCCAGGCTGTGGGTACAACAGCAGTGTTCGGCAGGGGGTAGCGCCAGTGCGCCAGCATGAACCCGAGCGCGTGTAAGGGATAGTCCAGCGCCCACACGAACGGCACTTGAACTCCCCGTGCCCGTTGCTGGAGTGAGGCTGTAGGGTTTAGGATGGTTTTGGATTTTAGGGCTTACTGTTTGCTGCAGCTAGTAGCGGTTCTGGGCTAGGCATTCTGAGGAACTCGTCTGCGGTCGAGGACTCGGCAATGAAATGCAAGCTTCCCAGCTTGTTTACCTGATGACAGGCCCTGCTTACTAGACTTTCTAAACCCATCCCTGCGAAGCAAGGAAAGGCTGATGATGGTTCGGGGACTATAACCCCAAGGGTCCATGTACCCGCCAAATAGTATATATGTTGACTCCAAAGTATCTAGATAGGGACTCAATTCGAGCCAAAGTATATACTATTTGGGTACATGGAACCTTAGGGTACTTCATAAGGATGGGTGCCCATCGGGTCGCAGGAACCTCCCCCATGAAGTTCCTTGCGATAACCCATGGCTCCCTTTAGGGGTTAGTATCATATCAGGCCTTACCAGGGACGTCGTACGGGTTGCATACTTGCTTTTGCGTTTCGGGCTCAGGTTTGGGTGTTGGCACACTGATTGAGGTTCGGGTTTATAAGGGTTTAGGGTCTAGGGCTTAGTCTTTAGAGTTTGGGGTTTGGGTTTATAAGGGTTTAGGGTTTGAAGTTTCGGGCGTAGTGTCGGTGGCAGTAGCGCGAACGTGCAGCTTTCCAATTGCGAATGCGAACTAACCCCCCTGCAAAAGCGACCAATGACAAAATGCATTGGAAAACACAGCGCTAGACTATAAAATGCTATTTACATCCTGATAAACTTGTACACGGTTTTTCAGTATGTATAAATCAGTCTAAAACAAATTGAAACTAATGTAAAGCACCAGCCGACAACTAATCGAAGACTTCTGCAAGAACCCACGACATCAACCCGAAAAAGCCTGCCCCTCTTTTTCTAGAGTTAGTACTTGTCATAACTGCTGTTTGTTAGGGTTTAGTGTTTACGGCAGTATTGCTGCTTGCTAGGGATTTTGGTGGCCAAAGCTGTTTCTTGGGGGGTTTTAGAAACCATAGCTGTTTGTTTGGGATTATGGCAATCGAAACTGACAAGTTGTTTCCAAATGCCCCTAAGCCGCTAAGCTCTCCTTAAACCCTAAACCCTAAGCTGCCGAGAGCGCCGTTGACCAGGGTTTAGGGTTTAGGTTGTGGGGTTTAGGGTTTAGGGTTTGTGGTTTAGGGTTTAGGGTTTACCACCCCCCAACTACCCTCTATTTTACCCTAAATACAGGACCACAAGGGCTCTATTAAAGGGTAGTTGGGGGGGTGCTGGTAGGGTTCAGGGTTCAGGGTTTACCATCTGCATGGTGCGCCGACCGAGGTCCGATCCCGCCGACTGAACGGTGAGGGAGGGTAAAGCCTCTCGGTATACGGGTTTAGGGTTTAGGGGTTTAGGGTTTAGGGTTTAGGGTTTAGGGGTTTAGGCGGGAGGGTAAAGGGGACGGAAATGACTCCGCTACGCCTCACACAACACAGGCAAGCAGGCTACAGGGTGCGCCCCTATTCCTCAAGTAAAAGGCACGCCCACCGCGCGCGCGCTGTACCCATAGGCCCCTAAGTAGTTCCTTTTTGTGGTTTATATTTAGAATCCTATAAGGAAATCCCAAAAAGGAACTACTTATAGGGGCCTATGGGGAAACACGCTAATCCCCAGAGCCTGCCAGCATGCAAAGCCCTTCGATGCGCCTGTGCAGGGTGTGTGATAGGAGTCTGAAAACCTCGGGGTTTAGGTTTTAAGGCTCAGGGTTCATGTCCTAATCCGTAAACCTTAACCCCCTAAGCTGTATAGTGGATAAATATACAGTCATGCATACCACAACCCTGGTAAAATTACTACGCCGCTAAAGTGGTCCCTCATCCCTATCTATATATATATATATATGCCCCTTACCCAGGGGCTCCATTTATACTGCTATTATGGAATGGAGTGACTGAACAATCGGGGGAACATTGTTACTACTTCTTCAAAACCGTCTGAATCCCATATAACAGGCTTGTGAAGTTGAAGACATGTGATACGGTGGATGATATAAATCCCGCAGTACCCATAGAAAGGAATATACCATAATTCTCATAGTTTAGGGTCCGTAAGGTAATGCGGGATTTATATGGGACTTTCCGAACCTTAGGGTACCTTATTTTGGGGTCCTCATAATAAGGATCCTATTATTTAGGGTACTATATTTGGGTCCCTATTTTCGGAAACCCCCATATCATCAACCGTACGTAGTAGTACTGGTTCGGCGGGGGCTCCTAGTGGTCCAAGATGTTTCAGTCTCGAGTCTCGAGTTTCGATAATGTAGTGACTCCTGCCTTAAAAACATCTCAGGGTTTAGGGTTTTTAGGGTTTAGGGTTTAGGGCTTTTAGGGTTTAGGGTTTAGGGTTTTTAGGGTTTGGGGTTTTGGGTTAGGTGTTTTTAGGGATTAGGGTTTAGGGTTTAGCAGCAGCAGAGCAGTAGAATTCCATCTGAAGTCCATGCTGTCGGAGGAAGTTGGGGAGGCATATTTATCAGGTGCCTACAACTCAGTACTACGTACCTCAGTATCCATAAAATAAACGAGCACCTCAACATGCACTTTCAAACAATCGTAAGGAGCCCAAAATGCACACACACGCACACGTGCGCACCAAAACCGTACTGTCGACATCTGATTCTAGAGTAAAGAAGTTGCAGTGAAGAATCTAAACGGCAAACTCGAAGTCCGTTTATGCTTGATACCCGAAACCTCATGTGCAGGGCATTCCATTGGGTGAAGGTTGGGCTTTTCGCTCTTCATGACTATCGTCTGAGGTCTGCTGGGGTTCTTAAACTTAGTTGCCGGGTTCATAAGCATAGAAAAGTGTACACTTTCAGTTCTATAACCGATCATATCATCCCAAAAAGTTAAAAGTCAGTAAGTAAAACAAACTCAAAAAGGTTTTAGGGTCTAGGGTTTAGGGTAAACTAGCTACAACCGAGCCTTGAGGTACTTGGTGACGCAAGTGGACACGGACGATAAACTGCAGGAATCGTGTTTGAAGTGCTTGACGGAAGCTTCGGTATTACGTTTGCGGATCTAGGTTTGAGGCTATGCAGCACTGAATCCTGCAGTGGTCCCTAACTGTGAGCACGCTAATCACAGGGCTTCGGTTCAGGAGGTGTTATATAGGGATTAGGGATTACCTGTAACCGAAAAGACCTACCTTTTTCAGAAACTATATATAGAAACCCTCATAAGGAGCCCTAAGAAGGTATAGGTCTTTTCGGTTTTAAGTCGGGCTTAAGGTTTAGGGTTTAGGGTTTAGTCGGGCTTAAGGTTTAGGGTTAAGGTTTAGTGTTTACCTGTAACCGAAAAGACCTACCTTTTTCAGAAACTATATATAGAAACCTTCATAAGGAGCCCTAAGAAGGTATAGGTCTTTCGGTTTTAAGTCGGGCTTGAGGTTTAGGGTAGTTAGGGCCATGTAATTCCCATATATAATATGAGGAACCAGGTTCGCAACAGGGTTTCATGAAGGGGCCTGACTTTCTACTTGTGTGGCTCTGTGTTTTGTATGGCCCCCGAAACAGTTTCCGGCTCCCTAAATAGTGTAATTCCAGTGCGCTGCCCAGACACACCCTCCCCTCCCACAAAAAGGAAACACGTGCTGAAATGATTAGGCCCCTACGTTACCCAGTTGCAGCATCAGGCGAACCTAGAATCTCGGATGTTTTTCTTCGACGATCTCTTCGACTCTGGCGCCACGGATGATGACATCTTTGCGGCGGTTCAGGACACTTCGTGGATCAGGGTCCCCGGGGTGGATGTGTTTTTGGGATCCAGGGGTATGGGTTGGTGATGAGGCCTTTCGGCTTCTCTCCGAAGTTCCGAAGTCATACTGACTTAAGCCAGAAAGCTATTCCGTGGACGAACATAAACAATCTTTGACCCTAAACCCTAAAACCCTAAATCCCGAAACTCGAAACACCGGACTCAGGGACCCTAACCCTAAAACCCTAAAGCCCTAAACCCTAAATACCTTAGATTCTTAGACATAGTTTTGGAGGTGGTCTCAAGGCCGTTCCAAATTACTGCATGTAGGGGTCCGCGGCAGAGAACTCCAAAGCCCTAATCATGATCCCTGAGGATCCAACTGCGCATATAGCAGGGTTTTGGGTACCAAGAACGATTTTAGAATATGAAATTTGGGACCTAAAGCCCTGCTACTTGGGTTTTCGGACCCTCTGATAATGTGAAACCCAACTTGCCGGAACCCCTGCTTTCAGGAGGAGCTGGTTGCAGCCGTTGGCGGGGAGTCTGCTTCTGGGCATTCGAAACACAGGGACTGTTGGATTCATAGTTAGGGTTAGGGCTCAGGTTTGGGATTTAGGGGTTTAGGGTCTGCGATCTGCGGGTTTGGGGGTTCAAGGCGTAGGCTTACCCTTTTATACTGCAATGCTGGTGCTTTTGCTGATGATGGGGACGATGACGATGGCGGCCATGGGCCATGGTGATGGTGTCCCTGCTTAATTCAGTGCTTGCAAGTAGCAACTCTGCTTCTACTAAGCCCTAAAACCCTAAGCCCTAAGCCCTCCCCCCAGGTACACCCCGAGATTTAGGGTTTAGGGTCCGCAAGCCCTCAACGTCAAAAGGCAGTAGATCCTCTCCCCGAGTCTCTCTTAAGCAGAAATGTCTCAACACCTTCGGGGATCTGCGGCTTTTGAACCGCCGGACGCCCCTCATGGCCCGAAGCTTAGTAGGCCCTTAGGGTTTAGGGTTTAGGGCTTAGGTTTAAGGTTTAGGGTTTAGGTTTTAGGGTTTTAGGGTTTCCTATAGTCTCCATTGTCGTTCCCTTGATGTTGGTTGAACCAATTCATAGTTAGGATCCCAGAGGGTAATTCAAAAACGGATCTCATTTCATTTTCAGGATTCTATCAGGTACCTCAGAGAGAGGGAACTCATGTCATATTTAGGATCCTAGTAGGTAACTCAGAAAAAGGAACTACCGTGGAGACTGCAAGAAAATACTAAAGCCCTGAATCTCCCGAGCCCTGAACCCCAAACCGTCCAACCCTCAGGTTTGTCTTTATGTAAGGTCGCGGGCTTAGCCTAAACCCTAAACCCCAAACCCTCAACTCTAAGCCCATAGGCCCCTAAACCCCCAAAATGCCCTGAAAGAACCTGTGTAGTAGTTCTTTGATTTGCCGTCAAGGCACACCCCAGGGATCTCTAGAAAGATCATCGGACGTAGTAACGTGAGGTAAAAATCCGCTTGAATATGGGTTAGTATTTATAAGTATAGCTGCCTTGTTTATAGCCCTGGCTACTAAGTCCCGTGATCCTTTACCCTAAACCCTAAACCCGTGAAAGGAGAAGCCTCTGAGGTTTGCATTCTCGCCTACGGCGCCACTGGCAGCGGCAAGACCCACACGGTCACGCAGCTCGGCGATGTCCCAGATGTTTAGAGTTTAGCGAGGGTGCCCGTGAAGAGACGGTTTGTAGAGGATTTGTTTTTTTGCACGATTGTTGCGATTCGGCGGTTGGCAACATGAAGACAGTGACGACCTCCCAGACATGTGCGACAGCTGCTGCTAGAGTCTACTTGCTACTGCTCACCAACCCATTAGTCCGAACCTCGAAACACAACAGTTACCAGGGCATCTTGTCCGCTGGTGACACCCATGCCAGATTTCTTTATCCTGACAATTCCCAGTAATCCCTGAAGAATCCTGCCTCGAAGTCCCGTGGTCCTCGTCGAAGTAGCATGCGTGCAATTCTTTACAGCTCGAAACGCTACATACCGTAATCCCTGAAGCCAGACGATGCTTGGATATGTGTGTGTATATATATACATGCATGTATGCATATACAGGTGTATATGTATATGTATATACATACGCATATAGACACATCCATACAAATGCAGATGTGTATACGATGTATCCACCCACGAGTAGTGAGATGTTGGTTTCATCCAGAGTAGTCAACTATAACCACTAGTCGCAACTTGTCGAAATATGCACTAAGACACAAAGCACATACATATAATATAATAATAATATAATATTTATAATATAATATACATATATACACATAATGTAATATAATATATTGTGATATAATATAATATAATACAATATAATGTAATATAATATGATATGATATAATATTATATTATATTATATTAGATTATATAAAATTATATTATATTATATTATATTAAAGTATACTGGTTTCCTGACGATATGAGAATCGTTGGTGAGTGGGATGATTGGAGTTGAGCTCGACTAGAAACTGCTCGATCCGAAGCTGCTGAACCCTAAACCCGAAACCCTAAACCCTAAACCCTAAACCCTAAACCCTAAACCCTTAAACCCTAAACCCTAAACCCTAAACCCGATACCCGAAACCCAAGCACTTGTGAAGGCTCCTAGGGTGATGAGGCCTCAAAGGTTCAGGGATGGCCTGTTGGGGGGTTCGAAGTTTATGGCTTCCGGAGACCTCCGAAACTGCTGCAGTAGGGTTTAGGGTTTAGGGTTGGGTGGTTTAGGGTTTGGTGGTTTAGGATGTGAAGTTTTTTTTGCAGTGGGCCTGAGTGCTGGCTAGGTTGCTACTTCCGGAAACTTTGCAACTTTGCGGAGCTGGTTTGCAGGTTGGCATCTTCCGGCTTGGGGTTTGGGGACTTGGGTTCAGGGTTATCTTTGGGCCGTCAGAGATTCGATGAAGGAAATTCAGCAGTTGAAGTCTCACCACTTGTTGAAGAAGCTTGTGGTTGATGCACATACCCTTGTACACGGTGTGCCCAGAACTACATTCATGCATGTCTGCATGCACGTGATTCTATGCACCAGAAACGATGCCGAAAAACCTGCAGCTAAGCTCCTGCCTGTCTTTCCACTAGACCCTAAAACCCAGAAGCACTAAACCCTAAACCCAAACCCAGAAACACTAAACCCCCAAACCGGTAAACCCTTAAACGTAACCTCCCAACCCCGAATCTCTAAAGCCCTAAACCCTAAACCCACCCAAAACCCCACCCAAAACCGCCCAAAACCGCCTAAAACACCTAAAACCCCGCAAGACCCCACAAAACCCCCCAAAACTCCAGGCCGACCACCGGCCCGGGTCCGGAGGGTCGGCTGCTCCCGTCGGCTTCTCCCATGGCTCCAAGCCGGCTTCCGGGGGTTTTTGCGTTTCAGGGTCTAGAGTTTAGGGTTTAGGGTTTTGGTGGTGGTCCGAAGAATTTTCTGTTAAGGGGGTTGCGAGTTGCCATGCGGCATATGCTTCGGGTTTCGGATTGCTTCCTGCAGCCCGGCACGAAACATAGTCTTCAGAGGGATTGATGACACAAAGATGATGCGGGCAAGTTGTAAGATATCGCCTCAAGTTCAAGGCCCTGGCAGCTTTAGTCTGCGAAAGCGAAAATTAAAGGGTTCCAACACCGATGTTGAAACCTAGTATCTTTGCTACAACGCCCCTAACTTGCGCCCTGCTAAGATAAGGAAGCCCCACATTGAGCCAGCGAACCCATGTGCAGCGCAAAATTTGTGGGCGGCCGTGCACAGGTGGCCTGGAGCCAAGACTTCGGCAGGCAACACAACAGTAAAGACCGGCAAGTACAGCGCTCGTAATGCCTTCCGAATCCGGCAGGTATGGTAGGCAGGCAGGCAGGCAGGCAGGCGGGTTGGTCAATACATCTTTCTCTGGGCGAGCGGACTCAGAGCTAGGAAATTCGTGGTCTGCAATCCAGGAATGCAAGGCTTGGGCTGCAAAATCCTAATTAAATGAGTCAACTCTATGCTGAAACTGCGATTTGAACTTCAATGCAAAGCCCTACGGCCCTGAGAGTTAAGTAGTAACAGGTAGTACAAGTCGACAGCAAATGCTTGCACTCGCGACGGACATGGGGCCGGGGGTATGTGGCTCTTCTCTTCTTCGTCCTTGCGACAAGTCCGCGCCAGACTCAAGTGTCCAAGCATCCTCTTCATGAAGGTCCATATCCTTCCAGAAGCCGAATCACCAACTGTTGCACTGCCCCTGTACAAACATATCCTATACCACCCACACCTTCTGAAGGAATGCACAAACATAATACGAGTGCTGGTAAAGCCAAAGGGCACAAATACGCGCCTTTTTTGCGTTGCGTGCAATTTGAGCACGAGCTGTGCCAGACTTCGGCGCGAGTTACGCTGGCTGCGGCCGCTGCCCTTGGCATTAGAGCTTCTGGAGGTTCAGACGTTCACACCTAAACCCTAAACCCTAAGTAGTTGCTTCGTGGGTGGTGAGGCATGCAAAGACTTTGGAATCATTGAGTTGGAAGTCGAGACTACCATGCGTGTGCACAGCTCGTCCATCAGGCCGCTAGTCGTTGCAGCACACGGTGGCGTGCCACCTAGATCCAGGGATTTTATGCTTTGGATCTGGAGCTACTTCTTCTGTTCCGTCCTCAGTGAGATGTCAGTGTCCACTGGTACGGGGTGCTCCGCCATTCCGGTTGACCTGCATTTGATGGAGCAGCCTGGGTATGGCTCGAACAGGCGACGGCTGATAAGCTTTAGATAGTACAGGATAGCACAAATCGCAGTGCTTTCTGCTTGAACCATGCAACGGTATCGTCGGATGTGGTACGATACAAGTACGAGTACAACATAAGATTCAGACGTACGGCTTAGGCTCCAACCTCCCCGTCCAAAACAGAACCCTCAAACCTTAGACCTGCACCAATACTTCTGAACCCGAAACCTAAATCCTGGACCCCAATAAGACCCCAAAGCAAAACCCAAAACCGTGGGCGTAAACTGTGAACCTTTAACTCTGAACTACACCCTGAACTTGGAACCCTGAACTCTAAGGCTCAGAACCTAAACTTCGAGCCTGAAAGTGCAAATAATCACAAAGTCGCAAGAACGAGGACTCTTTTTTGAAGTTTTTAGGGAAGCAAGAAACCGCGGCGCGGGTTTCTTCTGGAGCTCGTTTCTTCAAAGTGAAAACAACTCCAAATCAGCCAAGAGGTGCTTGCAGCACCGTAATTCCTCAAGGGAAAACAAGAAGCTGGCTCGGACGCCCACCTTTATCAAAGAATCATGAACGTTTGCAAATGGCCAGTCAGAAACCTTGTTCAAAGGTGAAAAATGCGCCAAGTTTGAGTTGTTTCTAACCCATGTGGTGAAGTAATGAGTTGGAGAAAATGCACAAAACTCAGTTGACTAACAGTACCACATATGTGCATATGTGTGTTATCAGACGACCGCCCAAGAAAACAGCAGAAAACTTGAGATGATCAGTCAGCAATGTTGGAGGATCAGTCTCTGCGGTTCATCGGCTGCGCATTAGACAAGGAAGTTTGATCAAAAGGTTGGACGGTCGGGTGTAATCACGAACTCAGATCCAATGGTCTTGGCTTGCACAAATTCTCCAAAGCAATCCAATTCTCCAGCATAGTTTCTGTCCCACCTGGACAAGAAACCGGTTGAGCAGCCACTGACAATGCTTCACACACTATGGATGCATGCAACAATCGGAGTTGACTTCAATGCCAGCATTTTCTTCAATCTGGTGAAGAGCACGCAACTGTCCGTAGAATGATTTCTGCGACTTTATGCCTGCGAAGAACTTTAACTGGGCGAATGCCAATCCGCCAAGCTTGGACGGAACCTCTTAGCGCCTGCCAGAAAACTCCCTTTAGAAGAAACCCAGACTGATACGGCCACAGAGAATTGGAAACAGCTTTTGTTTCGAAGTGCACCAAAATTGAAAAATCTAAACTTCTCCAATGCCTCCAAAAGCCAAAGTCCAACCTCCGACTTCTAAATCCAAAACTCTAAACAGGAAAGTCTTGCACCCTGAAGAAATTGCGCGGTGGCTAATGGTCAGATCCCGACTTCTTATCCATTCCAGAACTGTTGCACCAACAAACCAGTATGGAATATGCAAACAGGTCAATCTATGATTGGTAGCTGCCAAAAACCAGAGCATAGAAAGTTTCAGATTGATGGAAGCAGAATCGACAAGTTTAGAGGTTTTTTTTTTTTTTTCAGTTAGCTGTGACTGTGAAAGGTCTAGTGGAAGCCCGTTTCCTGCAAGGTTTCCTAAGACAGAAGTTTTTCACACCTACATCTAGACATTTCTTGCTGTGTTTTTTTTCCTTCTTTCTAAAGGAGTCCAGAGTTCGTGTTTGGGTTTGCGTCGGCCAAGATCTTGCGAATAGTCTTCTTTTACGTTGGAACTCCTTGCTGCAAGAGGTTTTCATCCAAGTTGCAGTAGCGTCCGTAGATCGTCTTATACCAAGGTGGTACGACCAACAAACTCGCCGTATTGACTTTTTTCTGTGTGAAAAGAATCATCAACCCAACACGATCTACCTGTCCACCCAGCACAAGTCCAAATTTTGGATTGTTTTGGTGTGTGTTTTGTCTTTTGTTCCAATCTTTTCAGTGTTCTTGTAAGTTGGCTGTGTGTGTCTGTGCGCCCTAATCTTGCACTGGGCGCGGGACNNAGAGAAAGTGGAAGCATGGGAACCATAAACCCATAGTACAGTGAAACATTCGTTTGTTTCGTTTGCGCATTGACATTCGGACCGAGAGCAGCCGTGCTGCCATTGAGGCCATTCACGAAAAAGAAAGCTTTATGATTATGTGCAGGAGCGCGTGGATGCTGTAGTTGCGCAGTGCCAGCTCCCGCCCTATCGCCTGGCGATGCGGATGTGTCATGTCCCAGACAAGTTTTAAGTCATTCCAAAATGGGAAAGGTGGCAACTTTAAGTGACGATTCACAACACTTCTTATGACACACCCTGTCACCTCCCGTCCAGATCGTGTTAAAATCATCTTGTTCATTTTACAGCGAAAACAAGGCAATAACATGCTTGAATCTTATGGTTCACCAGTTCGCTTTGCAATGAACACAGTTTATGACCGTAATTCTGCTACCACATGCGGCTTTCGCCACTTCTCCGCACATGCTTCAGCACGGCAGTGGTGCTTTTGTCTACCCATGAAACCTGATGTTTCTTTTGTCATACCCGCTGATTAAAAAATGCTTTTTTAACAGTAAGCAGTCGTATCTAATCGTGTTGAAAGACATTTGTCCAAGCCCAAGCACACAAGGTTTTTGGATGGGCGCGGGCGAAGTTGTTTTGACTAGAAAGATGGATTCCGTTGTCCATTCTACTTCAGGGCCGCATTATTTGAATGGGAATTGCTTGCAGGAGACCACTAACCTCATGCCGTTTTTGGGTCTTTCCGCAGCGTATTATCATTTCAAGGGACAGACGGAAATAATCCACCGTGACAAACAAGGATGTTGCGACCGGATCATCTGTTCCCGCATGACTTGTCGAATCAGCACCACCAGGACGTCAGAGCATGGTATCATGACGTTGCATCTTTTTTTTTACGGCCTTTGCCAGCTTTCTGTCTGTTTGAACGCATTCGATTTGACTCTACATTGTGCACCGTCCCGATCGGTTGCAAACGACCGGCTTGTTTCCTGATTCAGCGCCGAGTAGCCACACGCGGGTACCGCAGATGAACCAATGGGTTAATTCCGTAATCCAAATTAATCCAAATCCCAGATCTCGAAACGCCCCTGCTTCAATGTTCTTGCATGCGGATGTCACTTCTTCTTCCTGCAGGACTTGAGCCGCAATGTAGAGGAGCTTCAAGAGCGAGGCGTCTGGGAGTCGGGTTTCTGCTTTGTGGTTTCGTGTGTACACGGGGTACGCGTAGAAGGTCTGGGAGTGTAGGGAGTTACGACGAGGATTGAAATTGGACCTAAACCACATCCAGCCCTGAATCCGAAACCCCAAGCCCCAAACCCGAAACCTTAAAAGCCTCGGAGCTAAAGGGCTTGGAGAAATTTCAGAGCAGTGTTTCTGCAAATTCTTCGGGCCAGTACTGCGAGTCTTTGTCGTAAGGACCCTTTCGCGCTTTTGTGGTATTTTAATCCCAATACCACCCCGAAGGTTTAGCCGGCCTAGGTAACTGGGCGAGTGGGCAAACACGTAAATGAGAATGAACCAGTCGCGACACTAGCTGCGAGACATGGTATCTTATCTAGAATGTTCGAAACCTCTGACTGACATCTGGTTTTGTCATTGCACTACAGTGCACAAACTGGGCGGTGTCCATGACAAGTTTTGTGTACCTCGACTTGCTTTGTGCTCTTTTGTGGTCCCGCTTTGATTTCAGAACCAAGCTTCTCCATGCGTGATTCCTTCAACCCTAACCGTAACCTCTAGCTAGGATCGAGGTTCCGGTTTCTTCTGAAAAAAACAATATCAAACCCTAAATTCCCAACATCCCTCAACCCTAAACCACCAACCTTCAAGCCTTGAAGAACACTCAACCCGGGACCCCAAACCCCCGATCCCAAAGTCCCAGAACCCCCAAGCCCCAAGCCCGAGAGAGCTCAACCCCAAAAGCCCCGAAGCCCCAAGCACGTCGACTCCGCACCCTAGACCCTAAACCCTAAACCCTAAACCCGAAGCCCTAAACCCTAATCCAGTGGGTTCTGCTCAGATCCCAGGGCTCTCTTCCCGGATGTCCAGCCGCAGCGGGATCGGCGAGCTCGTGCGACAAGTCTCCTCATCGATGGGCTTGCCTGATGGACAGAAGGCCAGGGGACTTGTGATGATCATAAGTTTATAGGGTTTTGTGGTGTTTTGTATACTGGTTCTACAAGCATGCTGCACAGGTTTCTTAGGCTTCCATACGGGTCTAGGTTTTCAGGGTGTGCCGAAAGTAAGGGACCGAGTTTTGAAGCCTGCAAGCCTGGTGATTCATCGCTGCATTGGACTTTGCTAATCCGTCTAAACTCTAAACCTACCCTAGAGCTTCATGCTTATTGGTCAGAGATCCTGTGCTTCTGATTTCCAGGTACAGGGTAAACCGAGACTCGAGAGCTGAGTTCCTTCTGAGTCTTGACACGGCAGCCCTAGACCCTAAACACCAAACTGTGAAACTACTGCCGAGTACCTTAAACGCTTATCCTTCAAGAATTCACAAAGAACCGCTGACCACGCGCGAAGTCAGCGCAGCAACTGAACTGGCTCGGGAAGGAATGCCGTCAGTTGGAGTTGCAGGGCATAGGGTTGGGATCCAAGGCTAAAGCCCTAAACCCCAAGAGGGCTTGGCATCTCATGGTTTTGAAGCCTGCTACCGCCAGAAAGGTGGAGGATATGCAGCCGGAGCAGCTTTGCAGTCTCCCCAGAAGATGTTTCGGAGCGCTTTTTGGGATTCTGGGATAGGGGTTAGGGTTTAGGGGTTAGGGTTTAGGGTTTAGGGTTTAGGGGGGATCTCTGGCCGGCCGCTTGCTTGCGCGCTCTGGTTCCTTGGGCTTCTTGTGCGGTTTTTGCCTTGGATCTGCAGGAAGGCTGGAGGCCGAAACCCTGAGACACTTTACATTTTTGTGAGTCACCACCGTCCTCCGAGGCGCCCTGCTGAAAAGCGATGCAGCGCATGGGCTCAGCTCCGGCAAAGCTGCAGCACGGTTGAAGAAGGCCCCCGCAGTGTTCACCGACTTGGTTCAGGGTCGCAGGTCTCGACGTACCTGACTTGAATGGTGTGTGTGCGTGTGTGTTTCAGCTGCAACAGCGGCACTGTAAGCACATAATTTCGTTCGGATCTGCAGCAAATGCACTGTATGACATCGAGCTTCACACATATGGTGTGTGTATATATGCATTCGCATACATACATAAACACATACATGTGCATGCATTTTTATATGGACATACATGTACATACATGCATACATGCATGCATACATATGTACATACGCGCGCGCGCGAGTGTGTGTGTGTGTGTGTGTGTAAAAAACATATATGTGTATATAAATAAATAAAAATATATATATATATATATTATATACATATATATATATGGTCACCTCTGCCCCCAAATGCCCACGCCCGAGTTGATCAGGTGTTGAATCTGCTTCAGGTTCTACAATCTGCCTGGGTTCAGGCGTCGTGTCAATAAGCGATGTTTCCCTTATGTCTTGCCCTGAATTGCAGCATTTCTGCAATCATCAAAAACACTCTAAAATCCAGAACAAAGCAATTCGCAAATTTTCCGTATTTCCGAAGTTCTATAAATTCCTAAATTAGGGGAGTGCCGGTGATGATATGGATGTTGATGACAGTCTTTGTGTTAGGGAACAAATCATCTAATTTGAAGAACTGTTTAAAAATCCAAGAAATACCGAGGGCTTTGGAGGTGCCGGGGTGGGGGGGGGGGGAATTAAAAAAACATATATATATATATGTATATAAGAGTATGTTTTTTCTTCTGTATATATATATACAAAAACACACATACGTACATATGTATATGCGCACATGCACACACACATGTGTATGTATGTATGCATGTATGTATGTATGTATGTATGTCGGTGTATGTATGTATGTATGTATGTATGTAAGTATGTATACACACACGACACTCACACATGACACGTTTACAGTGCTATGTGGGAAGTTGAGGTTAAAGTGTTCGGGAGTACTCACGCTCGGCTCTGAACCCTAAGACCCAAAGCCTCTCCAAGAGTCCACGTTGAGCCCCGAGCCAGGAACCCAGAATGCACCCTAAACCCTAAACTCTTAAACCCTAAATCCTAAACCCTAAATCCTAAACCCTAAACCCTAAATCCCAATTCCTAAACCCTAAACCCTAAATCCTAAACCCTACTAAACCCCAAATCCCAAATCCTAAACCGAACTCTTGGGAAGGATGGCCCCAACCAGCTCGAGCAAGAGCCCCGGCTCGGGCTCTTCATGCTCTTCATCCTCCAGCTCACAAGCCGGGGCCCCGGCCCTGCTTTTTGGGTTTGGGGCCCCAGGGGTTCAGGGTTTAGGGGTTTAGGGTTTAGGGGTTTAGGGGTTTGGGGGTTTAGGGTTTAGGGTTTAGGGATCAGTTTGAGAGTTCAGGTATTGATGTGGTGTTGGGGGGGGTCTGGAATGTGGGAGTCGGAGTTTTGGGGGCGACGGTTTCCAGTTTGGCCTCCTACTGTCAGCTTCGGGGTTACTCGCTGTTTAGAATCCTAAGATCCGAACCTCAAGCTCTGTCTAATTTTGCGTGGTGCCTTTGGATGGCAACATGTGACATTCTACCATGAGCAAGCCTGGTGAGTCTACTGCATATGCCGTCCGAAAAACAGACTTCCTCGTCGTCGCTCTTTCCTATCACACCTTTTAAAGCCATAAGATTTACACCCTGACCTTGAAGGCCCCTCAAAGCTCTTCTCCCGAAGGCTTCATTATCATCTTGCTCATCATCGCCGCCATCGCTTCCATCGTCGTCAATGCCACCAACGAGGGCAAGCGTCCCGGCCCCAGTCACCACGGGGGGGAAGCAGGGTTCAGGCTGCGGATGCTTGCTGCAAGTCTCATGTGAATAAGACCCCCCAAACCCTAAATCCCTAAACCCTAGACCCCAAACCCTATAAACCCTAAACCCTAAACCCCAAACCCTAAATCGCTAAGCCCTAAACCCAAAACCCTAAATCCCTAGACCCTGCTGCTCTTGGTGTCCCCTTCGCTTGGATCTTTCTTAATCCACAAGGTTTGGCGCCCGAGCAGGATTCGGGGGCTTGATTGTTCCGAGGGGTGTTCCCAGGAGGGGGTTCCTTTAAGGGTTCCTTTAAGGCTTTAAGGGTTCCTTTAAGGGTTCCCTTCAGGGTTCCTTCAATGTTTCAGGTATCGGTATGGGTTCCTTCCAGGTTCCTCTGGTGTGGGGCTTTGGGTCCAAGGCTTCTGACCTTCGGATGCGCTGGGGGTCATGATTTTGAGGAATGTGTCTGCTCCCTTGAGGGCTTCACCCCAGGCTGTTCAAGACTGCACCATTCCTTAGCCCTTTTTGGCCTGTGAAGCCCCCCTCCCCGCAGGCTAAAAAACACCCTACCTCAAGATGCCGTCAGCATCGAAACCCTTAAGGAATGTACCTTAAACTATAGGGTTCCTTAAGAGGATCTATAAAGGTTTCCATATGGGTTCTATAAGGAACTTCAATCAAACTCAAAAGAACGAAAGCCCTCAGCCGGGAATCCTGGGGAAGAAAAGCCCTAGGCAAACTCCTAAACTCCTAAAAAACCGCAAGCCCCAAACCCTAAGCTACGGAGTTTCGATGACCTCTCAGGAGATGAAATCCTGTCCTACACCACCGGGATGGCAATCTTCATCTTGGTCCTTTTGAGCCTCGCCGGCAGCTAGGATCCAGCTTCGGTCAGGATGAGAAGTGCGTTTCAAGCGATCTTACGCACAGGGTTTCGGGGTTTGGGGTTTAGGGCCGAGGGTGTTTCTTTTCCTGATGGATGGCTTTAAGTTGTTGCATCTGAGGAATGCTGGCATCGCGGCTTACACGGAGCGCCATACGAGCGCCGAAAGCCTGAACTACCCTGAATCCTTTTTGCACTGGGCCCTACACTAAAGTCACTGAGCCGCACCAGGGTTGCACAAGAAAATGACAGAAAAGGCGACAATGTGAAGTTTTGCTGACTACGGCTAATCGGAAAGGATACATGTGATGCGCGATTCTTGAATGCTCTTGCATCGCACTACGGGCCTTACAAAGCAACCGGCGAAGATGGTTCCACGATAGCTGTCGCCAGAGCCTGCAATCCCAAATCGCTCAAGGCCCACCCGCCCTGTGCTTGTTCGAGCACTAGTAGCCCGAAGCATCCGACAAGCGGTAGTATTAGGAGCCACAGCTGGAAGTAACCATAGACACCTGAATGATCACCAACATTTCCCTAGGCGGTCCGTATTCTAGTCATACTATAGCATACCGCAAACCCTGTTCTAATGATTTAAGGCTCTTGTACTATTCGTAGAAAGCGTTGGCAGGAGCACCAAGCTGGCAATGCCCTGGACGCCTTGGCGAAGCTGTCGCAGCCAGAGGTGTCCGTGCTCCGAGATGGCGAGGTGGGCATGCCAAGAGTTCTATGGACGTAAAAGAGCGCGCAGGTCGTAGTGTCCAACATGGCAGTTGTAGATCGTGCTGTTGGACAAATCTTGCTTTCGTTTATGTGCCGTGGCTCATGTGCCTCCCCAGTAGCCTAAACCCGAAACGCTAAACCCTAACCCCGAACCCTAAACCTGGGACCCGAAATCCTTAATCCATGCAAATTATCCCCTAACCATACATACATACATACATGCATGCATGCATGCATGCATACATACATACATACATACATATACATACACACACACACATATATATATATATGTATACATATCAAGAAACTTTCAGCCTAGGCATAGGCCGAGGCCCCGACGAATTGTCGCCTAGCCAAGGTCATGAGCATTCCCACAGCCCGGGCCTCGGCCGGGCCTTGTCGAAGCCGTAAGGCGCCGGAGCACGGAGCCCCGCCGAACTCTCAACCCGGGGCTCTTTTGAAGGTTTAGGGTGTAGGGTTTAGGGTTTAGGGTTTAGGAGTTGAAGTTAAGTGACCATATCATTGACTACATCGACTGTAGATGCCTGTTTATGGTAGCTTAAACTAATCTCCTTAACAAGAATCCAGAAACCAGAAACCTGTCCTGTCCGATTTCTTTAGGGCTTGCAGTATACGGCATCGTCATAGGCTTTGATGGCTTGATGAGAGTACAAACTACAAGCTCAGTTTGTTCAAAATCTTCACCCGAGCCCTTGGAAATCATCTCCAAGCCCAAAGGGTTGATACCGATGAAACCCACGTAGAACCCAATAGAACCTGGGCTATAGAGCCCTTGTCCGCGCCCTCGCAGAGCCCCTTCGAGAAGGCGTGTGAGCCCTCCACCCTGACCCATAAATCCTCAACCAACAAATTTGGTGTAGAACTTCTTATGAAACCTTTGCATCACCCTTCGCAGGAACCCTTCTAAATCGCCCTCCTCTGCAGATCCCTAAACCCTAAACCCGAAGCCCAAAACCCTAAATCCCTAAATCCCCAAGCCCTACAGTAGACCCCAAAAAGTTGGAAACCGGATTAAGGACAAATAGTGCTGAGATTCCCTATACATTACTCTTAAGGATTGAGGCTACTGGGTTTCCAACTTTTTGGCTTCTACTGTAAGCTCTAAACCCTACGCCCCAACAGAGGTGGACGTCGTGAAGGGCGACGTGGTGCTCTTGGAGACCGGCGACGTGGTGCCGGCGGATCTTCGACTCCTCGAGGCTGCAGACATGAGCCTCGGCGAACCCAGAGGGTCCAAGACCCCCTTAATTAAGGTCTAGGGTTTAGGGTTTAGGGTTTAGGGTTTAGGGGAATATACCTTAAATTATAATGGGAACTCTAATAAGATTTAAGGTAAATTCCTTAATTAAGGGTTTTGGAGCCTCGGCGAAGGGAAGGGAGGGTCCTAGGGATTTCAGGGTTTAGGGGTTTAGGGGTTTAGGGTTTAGGGGTTTAGGGTTTAGTGTTTGGGGGTTTAGGGGTTTAGGGGTTTAGGGGTTTAGGGGTTAAGAGTTTAGGGTTTAGGGGTTTAAGGGTTTAGGGGTTTAGGGGTTTAGGGCTTAGGGGTTTTGGGTTTAGGAGTTTAGGA
>CAJNJA010018130.1:0-10711 GCA_905231915.1 Symbiodinium necroappetens | reverse complement strand
CCACACTTCGACTCAACTCCTGAACCCTAATAATAACTCTAAACCCTAAACCCGTAAACCCCTAAACCTTAAGTCCTAAACCCCGAATGAACCCTAAACCCCTAAGCCCCTAACCGTAAACCCCAACGAAGTTTCAGCATCCGACCTCTGGGACTTGGAGGATTCCGTGGTTTTTAAGGGAGCCCAGGGATCCCCCGGGAATGAAGGGAAACTACCTGAAGTCTCTGGAGCCCTAGGGTTTAGGCTTTCGGGTTTAGGGTTTAAGGTTTAGGGTTTACGGTTCAGGGTTTAAGGTTTAGGGTTTAGGGTTTAGGGGGTATATTCCCTGATTAACGGGTATCGGGCGCTGTCTGGGGTTTAGGGTTCAGGGTTTGAGGTTGCGGGCGATACTTCGGCGCCAAGAAGCCACAAACGCGGCAGCTTGCAGCGCAAATCCCAGCTGCTCGAACCGTTTGCACTTTTTCAAAGGATCGCGCCACCCAGCAGCCTAAAGTGCCCTCAATCCAAGCCGAACCGTGACTAACCCGTAAATCCGAAACCTAGAAACATTAGACCCCAAGCCCTAAACCCTAAACCCTGAACCCCTAAACCCTAAACGCCAAACTCCATCTATCTGGCTTTTCTCAGGTCATGGACTTGCTGGACACTACGATCTTCAGCTGCTCCATGCGCCTGGGGATTGGGGCCTGGGGTTAAACCCTAAGCCCTAAACCCTAAGCCCTAAGCCCTAAACCCTAAACCCTAAGCCCTAAACCCTGCACCCTAAACCCGAAACCCTAAACCGCAGGTTTCCTAATGGTCTAGGGTTTAGGGTTTAGGCCTCCTGGGGTACAGGTTTCCTAGAGACTCCCCAAACCCCTTAGTTAAAGGAATAGGCTCCTTAAGTTGTATTAGGATGTCTAGTATGATTTAAAGAGGATTCCTTGATTAAGGGTTTTTTTGGAGGCTCCGGGTTTAAGATGTAAGGTTTGCGGTTCAGGGTTTAGGGTTTCAGGGTTCGGAGTTGAGTGTGTCAGGCCGTTTAGGGTTCAGGGTTGGCGGGGGCTGCTTGTTAAGGGGCTACCAGGGCCTTTCCATGGCCACCGCCCGAAGATGTCGAAACCCTAAACCCCTGAGGTGCTGCGGGATCATCGTCGTGGTCCTGCGGAATTCCGGATTGAACTTCGGTCGGGGCCCTTACCTTGTGCTCTTCATCAGGAACCCAACCTGGGTTTGGTTATCCAGGGGGGGTCTAGGTTATTGTATTAATACAGTCGTTGCCCTAAGGCCTAGGCCTAAACCTTGAAGTGGTAGCTTGGCTTCGGGATTTCGGTTTCGGGGCTGTGCGATCGTTGGTTGCGAGGTGGCGTTTGAGGGCTCTGCAGGGTCCCAGTAGCCCGCTAGCCCAAACAGTAGGTTTCAGACTCCAGAAGCCATTCAGAGAGCACTGTAAAGCTAGAACCTACCCACAGGCTCCATAGTTATTCCTTTTTTGGGGTTCATATTTAGGATCCATAGGCTCCATAGTAGTTCCTTTTTGGGGTTCATGCTTAGGATCCTATACGGTAATCCCAAAAAGGAACTAAATCGGTAAAGCTCTACGAGTCGGCCGCATGAGCCCCCAAGGCCAGGGTAAGAGGGTTTCACGATTTCTCCTAAACCCTAAAGCCTAAACACCAAACCCTAAACCCTCAAACCCTAAACCCTCAACCCTAAACTACCCTAAACCGAAACTACCCTAAGACCCTAAACCCTAAGCCCTACACCCCAAAGTTCCACCAAGCCAAGCTGTGGCCCTCCAAACCCGAAGACTCCCTCAGGGATCCTCCGGCCCAGACCCCGGAACCCTGAAGCCTTAAATCTAAGCCCTCTGGGCTCGAAGCTCTACAACCTATGAGCCCTAAGCCCTAAAGCCCTAAACCCTAAACCCTATGAGCCCTAAGCCCTAAAGCCCTACACCCTAAACCCTATGAGCCCTAAAGCCCTAGAGCCCTAAACTCTATGAGCCCAAAGCCCCAAAGCCCTACACTCTAGGCCCCCTAAACTCTATGAGCCCTAAGCCCTAAAGCCCTACACCCTAGGCCCCCTAAACTCTATGAGCCCTAAGCCCTAAAGCCCTAAACCCTAAACCCGCTAAACCCGACGATCCCTAAGCCCTAAAGCCCTAAAGCCTATGAGCCCTTAAGCCCCAAAGCCTAAGCCCTAAACCCTGTGATCCCTAAGCCCTATGATCCCTGAGCCCTAAAGTTAAAGCCCTAAACCCTAAACCCTATGATCCCTAAGCCCCTAAAACCCTAAACTCTATGAGCCCTAAGCCCTAAAGCCCTAAACCCTAAACCACTAAAGCCCCAAAGCCTATGAGCCCTAAGCCCCAAAGCCCTATAGATCCGAAGCCCAAAGCGTTCTTCCTCGATGATCGCCGCCACGACGCAACATGGGGGGTATCCGAAACTAGGGGACCCTCATATAGTACTAAATAGTAGGATCCTTATTATAAGGACCCCCAAAGTAAGGTACCCCGAATTTTCGGAATGTCCCAAATCGACCCTTAAATGACCACCCTAAATAGTAGGATCCTTATCATAATTATAAGGACCCCCCCAAAGTAAGGTACCCCTAATTTTCGGAAAGTCCCACATCGAACATATAGTACCCTAAATAGTAGGATCCTTATTATAAGGACCCCCCAAAGTCAGGTACTCCGAATTTTCGGAAAGTCCCACATCGAACTGAAACCCCCCCTTGTTTGGTTGTGAGAAGCCAGACAGGTCCCAAGCGCGACATGCACAAGCTCTGAGTGGCGATTTAGAGAAGTAGATAGGCTCTTGACTGACCGCCTACGTCTGGGTTTAGGGTTTATAGGGTTTAGGGTTTATAGGGTTTATAGGGTTTAGGGTTTGAGTGGCGATTTAGAGAAGTAGATGGTAGCTATAAGTGGGGTTCATAGGGTTCCTTTAGGGGGTTCCTTTAAAGGGTTCTATAGGGCTTCTAGGGTTTAGGGGTGTAGGGGTAGTTATAAGTGGGGTTATAAGTAGGGTAACTATAGTTATGACCTAAATTAGGGGACTGAGAACCCCATTTATAACTACCCATGAACCTCCAAGTAGGCTCTTGACTGACGGCCTGGGTCCGGGAGTGCTTTAGGATTAGGGTTTATAGGATTTAGGGTTGTTAGGGTTATGTTACGTAGGGTGTACAGAGGGGCTAGGCTTGAGACTAAGGGGTCTAGCAGTGGTTTATGTTGGCCATGGTAGCTGCGGTTGCTTTCGCACTATGGATATTGCTTTGCGATGGTAGCTGTACTCGACATTGAGAAGTCCTCGTGGCAACGGTCTAGTAGTTTTAGTCATCACCAGCAGTGTTGGCGCTAGTACTTCTGTTCTTTCCTTCAGCATTGCTTCTTTACTTGTGTTGACATGTTCAATTTCAGCAGGGCTCAGGAATTGCGATCAGGAATCAGGTTTCTCATGTTAAGTAAGTTTTCAGGGTGCCTGGCTTTCCCTGAAGAAAATTAAAAGTCTTGTCCCTGAGCCATCGGCAAACTATCTGTATACACAATTCTACAACATTTACAAAGCCCCTAAACTATGAGACTCCCCCAAACCCTAAACTCTGAGACTCCTAAGTGGTAAGCCTTAAACCCTCAACCCTGTCCCTTACAAGCCGCAATCTTTCATGCTTGGGCCCCAACCTGGCCGATGGTCAACTGCCCAAAGCTTCAGCCGCGTTAAACTCAGGGCGCATTCGCGATGTTGCGCGACCGGAAAACCCGAAGAGTGGAGAGCACGGTCTCGTCCAGGCTTTTGGGTTTAGGGTTTAGGGTTTAGTGGCGATAGGTTTTCATAGAGTTTGTTCCAACGGTTGTTTTGGCTTGGGCTTTACCCGGAGAGCCCAATGTTGTCTAATTTCAGGAATACCCCTTATCTAAGTTGTAGTGAACCAACCCTAAACCCTAAACCCAAAGCCGTAAACACTACACCCTAAACCCTAAACGCTCAACCCTAAACGCAACACCCTAAACCCTCAACCCTAAACACTACACCCTGATCCTTATAAGCCCTATAAACCATTGAGAAGCCCGCAACGTCTCAAGGAATGTTGTCGAAATTGCAGTGTTTCGGGGTCTCTGAGAAGATATGAAGAGCTTGTCTTTGGGTTCCTATAAGGGTTTTGAGGTTTTAGCGGTTAGGGTTTAGGGTTTAGGTTTTAGGAATCGGGGTTTCAGGGTTTGGGGTTTAGGGTTTAGGAATTCGGGTTTGGGGTTTTTTGGGTTTGGATGTCTGGGCTTGTGGCTGAACTACGGAGGTTAACGTAACCTTCAGAGGAATCCCTGCAGATGCCGGTACAAGGCAGTTATATTCCCTGCTGGGGATCCTTGCCTTCATGTACTACAGTGGAAGAACACCCAGTCTACTCTAAAACCGTATTCGAATATCCCCTAGGCCCTAAACCCTAAACCCTAAACCCTAAACCCTACACAACGGCTTCCATGGGCAGTGTCTTACAGTGCCCCAAACGGCTGTATCAGGGGTCCGAATGAGTTGGACTGAGAGGTTTGGACTTCTGTGATCCTACAGGGGTTGTAGTGGTAGTGGTAGTGGTAGTGGTAGGAGTAGGAGGATGAGTAGGAATAGGGGTACGGGTACGTGTAAGGACAGGAGTAGGAGTGAGTAGGAGTCGTGGTGGTTGTGGTCGTCGTCGTCGTAATAGTAGCAGCAGTCGTAGTCGTAATGGTAGTCGTAGTCGTAGTCTTTGTCGTCGTACTAGTAGTATAGAGGTATTAGTCCTAGTCGTTGTGGGAGTCGTAGTCGTCGTCGTCGTCGTAGTAGTGGTGGTGCTGGTGGTGGTGGTGGTGGTGGTGGGCACAGTAGGAACACTAGCAGTCGCTGTGTAAGCGGATGAAGGCCTTGATGCCGACAGCATGCTGCCTAGAGCACTTCTTAGTTTGAGCCACGATCAACGGTTCCTGAGTCTAGAGTTTGGCGTCAGGGTTGAGGGCAGCTTAGGTTTTAAGGCTTAGGGTTTCGATTCCTGAGTCTGGGGTTTAGGGTCATGGCTAGGCCTTCTTGACAAAACTGTTGCATCCGACAAACAAAGTGGCAGGCAGCACTGTGTCTGGTCGCGGGCCAGGCCTCTTCATGCCTCCTTTCCGGATTTACCTCCATATCTTTATTATGGGGATTTCGGCAAAGTAGGAGGTCCTTTCCAGCAAGCTAGTATTTAGCGTTGTTTGCTAGGGTCGCCTCTTTTCTGAAACTCCATTGTGTCAGTCGCTTTAAACCTCGCAGCCCTGCAGACCCCCACTGCGGAAGGTTTGCAGGTCTGCTGTTTCGGGCTTCAGGGTTTATAGGGTCTAGGGTTTAGGGTTTAGGAGTTTAGGGCTCAGGGAGTGGAGGTTGCGCGCGCGCCTTCCGAACGCCCAGTGAATGCCCTGAACCCCCGAGCGAACAAGTTGTGATCCCCAAACCCTAAACCCTAAACCCTAAACCCTAATGGGTTGATAGAAGCTTTGATCTTGTCTTCTGATTGTTTTCGGGGGGATGATGCAGCTTTTGAGGCTTGCCGAGGTTGGGTGTGGGGCTCGGGGTTGAGTTCAACCACGGTCTTGGCAGGATTGGTGCGCAATAGGGATTGGGTTTAGGGGTGCAGGGTCTATTAAAGGGTGCACGACTTACCTGTCTCTATACCTCTTTTGCCCCTGGTCTCTTGATTGCAATGCTCTGGTTCGGTGTGTCACTTTGCGTTATTACTACCCTAAAGCCTAAACCCTAACACCCTAACACCCTAACACCCTAAACCCTAAACCCTAATTCCTAATTGCTCAAGCGAAGTCGTTGCCCTGAATCTTCATGGCCCGCCGGTTCGGGGCAGCGCTGCCAACATCAGTGGCCTTTCCAGCTTTGTTCTGTGTCTTTCTACCCGACTGAGACTTGCATGGAGTTTACGGTGCAGTGGACCTGTGATGTGCCAAGGCGATGGATACCCCGAAGACGTAAACTTGCAGAGACTACATGGACCACGCGGAGAAGTTGACACCTGTCTAAGGTCGTAGCGGCATGGCTTCGTTGGAACAGCTGCCAAAGTCCAGCGAGAGGATCGGATGACATCGTCGGGTCTTCGACAAGCCGAGGTGTTGTTTAGAGTTGTGATTAGTTGATGGCCCTGCTGCGGGTGGCTGTCGCAGGCCCTCAAAAAAAGACAAAAACCATCTCAAGGGTGTCTTCAAAGTTTCGTCGCAGATAAGGCCGTATTCTGCGTTTGATCTGTTGTCTATTGTGGTTGACCTTGATGTGTGTCGCTGGAGTCCGTTGTTCTGAGCTGATGGAAGAACCGACCAAGCATGTCTAGAAACAAGTTCAGGCGCAGAACAGGAAGACAGCCCTTGTGCGGACGGATGAACGTTTTTCACAGTTATCGTTTGGAACCTTGTAGGGTTTGGGTTTCTAATCCTTAGGATTTAGGGTCTTGGATTTAGGGTTTGTTATTTGGGTCATTTGGGTGTAGCACTCAGGGGTTGTAGCCCAGCCCCCGAACCTCTTTAGTCTACAACCCTGAAGCGTGCTCAGGTTTTTTCTAAGTAGAGCTGAAGGTTCTTCTGAAGGTTTCTTTTGCCATCTGCAGGTCTTCCAGAGGCAAGCCAAAGGCTTGTCCACCACGGACAAGGCCAGAAATTGCAAATAATGTGGCGGCTTTAAGCAATAGTTTCTTTCTGGGTAGATATGCGTGGAGTTATAAGCAGGGTGACTAGTACAATTACCCATATTTAACGGACTTATAGCCCCACTCAAGCTACCCGTCATGAACCTCCAAGTAGGGTTTTGGAGTTTACTCGAAAATGCATATGTAATGACTAATGACTGCACCTGGGGATTGGTCGCGATAAATACGATATGTATACATATATGTATAGTTTGTTTGTTGATTTATGAACTTTTTTGTTGCAGTATAAATGCAAGCAATTTAAAAAGATTTAGAGTTTATGCTTCAAATCCCCACGACCTAGGGCAGGCTGCAGATCGAAATTTTGGGCATTTCGGGGACCTGACATCAGTGTAACGTACAGGTTTGAAACGGAAGAGTTGGCATAAATGTACCCTTTTTGCCTCCGTATGGCTATACTACACTAGACCCCCGAACCATACTCTATCATTACGGCTCCTGAATTAAAGCCCATAGATTTACAACTTACAGACCGCGAGCCCTCTATTATGAACATTGCAATTATGAAGGCCATTGTGCTGTGTAGACGGTTTGTGTTTCGAAACCACTCGGGCTGATTTGGCCTGCATGGGCCTGGGCTTCTGGGCCCAAAAGCTGCAAGAAAGCACCTTAGGTGATTCTGGGTGGGGAATGGGGCCGTATGCCGACATGTACTTTTCTGTTTCGGATGATACCAGTATGGATGAACATTGGGCAACAAGCATGAAACAAAGACTGATTGAGTATTAATTGCATGGCAACTTGGGAATTGGGAACGGGCAAGACTCTTGATGGAACACGAAAGGTCCCTCTTGTTGCTGCACGAGCCCGTAAGGTGTTAAGATTCGACTGAGTGCACGTGAAAACTGGTTCCTCGCAGGGATGTCAATCTGCTGGCAGGTGCTTTTCCTTTGGGCGCTGGCAAAATGCAAGGCTGCCGTGCAGATGTCTTTCGGGGTGCTTCCCACCCGACTTTTTTCTGGACATCTTGTCCACATAAGAAGGGTTTGGATTGAAAGGGCGGACAGGTATGGCTAGGGTTCAGGTCCGAGCATTGCCAGAATCCAGTGTGTAACACCGTGCATGCCGACCGTGATCACACAGAACATACGGCACCGGTTTGGGGTTTGGAACCAAAACTGCCAAACTGTCAGTGCACCGAAGCACCACTTCAACACACCGCAGCTTCATCCCCTTCATCTGAAGGCCTAAAGACCTCAAATGCCGCATACCCTAGACCCTCAGCCCCTCGACCACCAAACGCCCCAGCCCTCAACCACCTTAAACCCCTGAACCTTCTGGGTCAGGTGGTGCACCTGGCCCTTTGTCGGCTAATTGTTCGCGACCTTGCAGTGACGCAGCTGATCTTTGGAGCTTAGGATTGGGGTTTAGGAGCTTTGGGGTTTAGGATTTAAGGGTTGAGGGCTTAGGTCGGGTTTAAGTTTAGAAGTTTGGGATTAAGGGATTTACAGGGTGTAGGGTTTCGGGTGGGAGGCATATTGTAGCTACTAAGGAATAGACCCCGAAACTCTGCCGTAGAAGGGTTGATATTCTGATGTTCGAACGCACACCCCTCCACTCCCAGCCGAACCACCCGACTGTGCCTGTTTGGTTCGAGGCACCTATGAATCCGGCGGTTCAAGGCAATCGCAAAGATTTTTGTTTATTTTTACCTGTAAGCCGCCGTACATCTGTAACCTGGCGCCCCAAAATCTAGTAATTTCGTAAACCGTATGTCATGCCTCTTGAAGTCTTAGGTTGACAACACGTACCACAAAGCTGTGCAGAAAGGGACAGCTCCACCGTTCATGTGGTCCTCCAATATTAGGCAACGCCCATCTGTGTTTCACCGTCCTCCTTGTGCCCAGCCGAGAACCGAACCTCCTTTCTGGATAGAATTGTTTAGGGGTTCAGGGTTTAGGGTCTAGCGTTCAGGGGCCACACCTGGGAAACACGGCACCGTTGAAACTCGGAGTGCCGAGCTTAGGGGTTGGAGTTGGGGGTCGGGGTTCAGAGTTGGAGTTTATGGTAAAGGGTGACTGTGAGGGATTTGGGATACAATACAACGAGAATCCGAACACTCACCGTCTCCTTTAGGTTATATGGTATGACAGCCTCAAGCAATGGGCATGGTCAGTGTGTACAATCACGTTGTTAAGGAAGTGCAGGTAACGCGAAAGCAACCCTAAACCCCCAACCCTAGAAAATACCTTTATTTATCATGGAAGTCTCAAAGAAATCCTCTTAGCACAGCGATAGTAACCCGACGAGAAGCAACCTCAAGCGACATAGCTTGGGTTCGACTCCACGGAGCAGTCACGAGGTGGAGAATTGCGGCAACCTGCAGAGAGACAAGGTGGCCGCGACTGTCCTTCCTAGCTTTCGGACGTTTAAGGGATACAACTGGGTTCAGGGTTTTGGATGGTTTATGGTTTGGGGCGGCTTGAGGGTTTCCCTTTGACTTATACAAGGCTTAAACTCTCTGTTTGGACTAGAACTGTATTGCTATCTCTGCTTAGCTTCTGATTGCGATGATTATTTTGCAGTGCGGTTGCTGCTTCGAGCATGGTGCGAAACGTACTGCCAGGCCGATCATGCCCGTTGTCCTTTCTGCTTTCAAGCTTTGAGGAATTAGGTCGGGTCTGGAGTAGCACGGTTTCATATTTCTAGTGTTTCGATGATTGCATGTAGGACCCTTTAGAATGAGAAAGAAGACCGGTCAGTGTATATGTTGGGGCTTCGCTGGAATGGAAACTGCAAGCCAGCTTGATGGTTGCTTGTAACTAGATGTCCCAAAGCCGTGAGCCCTGCATGCACCCCATGCCCAAATAAGGCGGAGCACGGACACGACTAAACAATTGGCCCGACTCACTCTGTCTCTCTTGTCAGGTGGGCCTCGCGCTGTGGTCCCTTGCAGCAGCGCCCTCGAACCGAATCGGAAGGTTCGTAATGAGCTCAACATGAGAACACAAGTACATCTTGTCGCTGCTGCGAGCACGCTAAGCGTGATCACACACCAGCACGGCAGCAGCACCACTAGTACCTGAGCAAGACATGACGGATGACATCTTTACTTTGCTCTTGCTTGCACATGAGCTCAGCATGGTGGTCATATGTTAATTAATTAGATATCAAGGTCTGAGTTGGCACTAATGGTAACCCCTCGTGGTCTACAATTGACTATATTACAGCCATACGCCAAAACCCCCATCATAATTGCTTAGGATCCTTTGTGAGCGTTCAGGAAGTCGGAGAGAGGGTGGTGTAAATCAGGCAGACGGTTTTGGATATAGGGGGCTTGGAGTGTAGACCCGACTTTACGTGTTGTGTTTGAAGCTGTCGGCTTGACTTATGCCATGTGGATAGTTCTTAAGTTAGCACCCTCCCAAAAATAGTACGGCACCTTTATAAAAAGGGTTTCTACAAGGGACCCTAATTTAGAAAACTACCCATGCCATGTGGGCTTCGGAGTACCGACTTCGAGAACAGGCATCGTGTGAGGCAGAAATGCATGGCTGATTCAGGATTAAAGGGTGTTATACCGTCTTGAGCACTTGAACTAGCTTCCTCTTCTCCGGCAGGTAAGCTCGCTTCCTCAAGGAGCTTAGAGGAATAGGAGCTCCAGATCAGCCGGGATTTAGGAGGAGACCTCAATACTCAAAAACTCCGATAGCCCCACCGAAGAGGCAGGAACCCTCAAGCCCCCGACCCTAAAATCGAAGCTTCATGACGCGCTTCAATCCATCCGAGGCTTCAACAAATCCTTCTAAAAAATACCTTAAAACCCCAAATTCAACTCTGAACCCTAAACCCTAAACCCTAAAACCCCAAAACTCTAAAACCCTAAACCCTAAACCGTGAGCCCCGAACACCGAGGTCGTGTGGCCATCCCTTCCTCAGTCAGAGGCCTTGGGAGCTCAGGGAAGAGAGTTTCTTCGTTTTGTTTCTATACAAAAGAATTCTCACGGATTATGATTACACACTAGATTGTGCCTAAGATATAACATATATATATGCACATATGTATACATAT
>CAJNJA010018127.1:0-10712 GCA_905231915.1 Symbiodinium necroappetens | reverse complement strand
GAGGTTCCAGGCGTGAGGTTTAGTACTGTCAGGTTTAGGGCTTCAGGGATTGTTTTAACCCCTAAACCCCGTAACCCCTCAACCCTAGACCCCTAAACCCCTAAACCCCTAAAGCCTAAACCTAAACCCTTAAACCCTAAATTTAGAGCAAGGGGTATCGGGCTGAGTCGTTTCGGGTGTAGCAATGTAGGGTTTAACTTGGGGTCCTTCGACTCTGGGGTGGGGTTCAACAGATGCTCATGGATACGGTGATGCTTTCTTAGGGCTCCTTTAAGGGGGGATTCCTTGGGTTTAGGGCTTTAGGCGTTTAGGGCTCGTGGTTTAGAGCTTGGCGTTTGAGAGTTCAGGTTTTAGGGAACTTTGGGTTTCAGAATTTCGGTTCAGGGCGTTCAGACCAAATTTCGGGAACGAAGCATGCGAGTAAAAAGGTGATAACAGAGGGAAATTGGAGAGGGCTCTGGTTGTGTGGTGGGTTTAGGGTTTAGGGTTTAGGGTTATGGTGGGTATAGCAAGCAGTTGTGTTGACCTCTACAGTATATTACATTAGCAGACAACTTCAAAAAAGCACCCCACCCTAAACCCTACACCCTAAAACATCCTAACCAAAAACAAACTCGATCTCGACTTCAGTGCAAGGGAACCCCTGGAAAATTCACCGGACAAGTTAGACAACCTGCTTGAATCCTAAGATGCAATCTTCTACCTACAGACCCTAAGCCCGAGAGTCTAACCCCCCAAAACCTGCAAACCTGCTGGGGTCTGATCCAAACTACACTAAACACAAAGCCCCTAAAGCCTTGAAGCTCTGAAGCCCTTAAACCCCTACTAAACCTTAGACACTATAAGCCTCCTATCCTCAAAAGCCCTAAACCCTAAACCCTAAATCCTAGACCCTAAATCCTAAACCCCTCAACCCTAAACCCATCAACCCTCAACCCCAAACCCTAAACCCACCCCAAACTCCACAACCCTGGTGTCAGAGAAGGATCTCCCAGTCGGTATGGCGCCATAAAAGAAGGTAAAGTCGCGCAGAAGGCCTCGCACCTGGGGGTTTGGGCTTGGTGTTTGCGGTCCAGAGAAGTGCATCCTGCTCCCCAAATCCCTATATTTTGCAGGGTTTAAGGCTGAGGGCTGATTTAGGAGTTTCCGAAAATAAAGGGGCACCTTATTTTGGGGTCCTTATACTAAGGATCCTACTATTGAGGGTACTGATACTATATTAGGGTCCCCTATTTTCGGAAACCCCCCATCTCGTTTAAGCGCAACAGTCCCTTTTCACTCCACCCAGCGAGACTCGCTCTTGGACCGGCGTGAACCTAAGTCAGCTTCAGAACTGACTAAAAGCACGTCAGGTTGAGGGTTTAGAGACGGCTTCTATAAGAATAATAGTAATAACAATAATAGTAATAATAATAATAAGGCTCCTATAACGGTAACACCCACCGTTTTGGGGTTACTTACCATGGTTTCTGTAAATACTGTTGATGGTATAAATCCTGCAGTACCTTAAGGACCCTAAACTATGGGAATGATGGTATATTCCTTCTTATGGGTAATGCAGGATTTATATCATCAGCCGTATCCTCACCCTAAGCCCTAAACCCTAAATCCTAAACCCGAAACCCTAAAACCCTAATCAGCCGTAGTTCCTCAAAAGGTAGTTCTTTTGGGCCACATCACAGGTAAGCCCGAATGAAGGCCCCAGAGCTCCCAGTCCAAGGCCTATCCGTGGGTCGGCCACTTGAAGAAAAGCCCATGGAAGGTTCAAGGTTTAGGGTTTAGGGTTTAGAGTTTAGGGTTTAGGCTTTAGGTCTTGAGCTCGCACGGCTGAAGCGAATACTGTGAAGGGCTTTGGGGCTTGTGCGGTTTGGGGTTTAGAATTTACACACACTATAGAGTTGTAGGGCATGCGTTCAAATAGTAAGAGCAGACAGAGCCTGAGACTAGGCACATCCCTAAACCCCTAAACCCTAAACCCCCAAACCCTAAACCCTAAACCCCTAAACCCTGAACCCTAAAACCCTAAACCCCTCCCTAAACCCCTAAACCCTAAACCCTAAACCCCTAAACCCAAACACCCTAGGCCCCTAAACCCTAAACCCTACACCGCAAGCCCACGACAACTCGCCTCGTCATGGCCGGTCACGAAGAGAGTCCCGAAAGAGTAGCTCAAGTAAGCGCAGACCACGACCTGCAAAGAGAAGGATCAAGACTCGGGTTTGGGTTTAGGGTTTAGGGTTTAGGGTGTAGGGTTTAGGGTGTAGGGTTTAGGGGTTGGGGGTTTTAGAGAATGCCAGGACCCCCTGCGGCCTCCTCTTTGCGCGATTGACCTGGCTTATCCGGGAGGACGAAGGTAACTATCATCACCTGAACTTTAAAGTTAGGGTTTAGGGTTTAGGTAGGGTTTAGGGTTTAGGGTTATTGCTTACCCCGAGCCATAAACCCTAAAGGCACCTAAAGTCTGCTAAGCCGCAAAAATTCTAAGCCCGAAGACCCTACACTTCCCTTAGACCCTAGACCCTAAACCCTCAACCCTAAAACCCTAAAACCCTAAACCCCTAAACCCTTAGACCCTCAACTTCCCTAAAACCCCCCGACCCAAAAACCCTGAAACCCCTGAAGCGAAAGCCCAAACTTGCCGAGAAGGAACATTGAAAGCAAGCGTTGACGTTTAGGGTTCAGGGTCTAGGGTTATACATATGTATATATATATATGTATCGGGTTTAGGGTTTAGGGTTTGCATATAGACCCTGTGGTTGTACTTAGACTTGCAGACACAAAAGCCCTGCCGTGGCAAGCAGACACGCCATGAACAAGACAGCAAGATAGCCAGGCTATCAAGTCGAAACCCGGACAGCCAGCAGACACAATAGCAAGCAGGAAAGGCAGAACAGAGGAGCGGAAAGGAGAGGCAAATTGACAAATCCGAACACGTCACAACAAGACGGAACAAGACTTGTAGCCCTGTAAACCCTAAGCTCACTCCCTCAAATCACCCCAGGGCTGACAAGACCTTACCCCAACCACTAGGTGAATACTACAGAGGCCCTGCGAGTTCGAACAGGGGTATCATAAGGTTCTTGGTTTCCCAGTAGCCCTTTAAAAATAAGGTGCCCTTTTTCCTATACTAATTGTTGGTTAATAAGGGGACCCCAAAATGGGCAACCTAGTGTTATGCTGTGACTTAGTGTGAAGGCAGATGATTGAGATTATTATCAGATATTCCCACACTCCCACACCCATATTAGACCCTGAACGCTAAACCCTAAATCCTAAACCCTAAACCACTCCCACACCTGTACTAGACCCTAAACTCTAAACCCGAAACCCAAACCCTAAACTCTAACCCCTAAACCCAAACCCTAAACTAAAAACCCTAACTCCTAAACCCTAAATCCAAAACTCTAAACCCTAAATCCTAAACCCTAAACTCTAAACCCTAAATCCTGGACCCTAAACAGACTTCAAGGCCGAGCTTTGGCCTTCAGTAGGACCAGCCCGCACGGCCATGTAGACAACTTTGCAGACCTGATGCTTGCGGGTTTAGGTTTTGGGGTTTAGGGTTTAGGGGTTTCGGGTTTGGGGTTTAGGGTTGAGGGGTTTAGGGGTTTGGAGGTGAGGACTCTGGGGTTTAGGAGAGCAGGTTACAGGGTGTAGCAGAGATCACCAGCACGGGAGGGCTCTCAGTTGCTTCCGTGCCTACATGTTCAACCTGTCTACAGGAGTGTCAGGGGAACCTAAACCCGGAACCCTGAAGCCTAAATCCCCTAAGCCCTACATCCTAAATCCTAAACCCCGAACCCCAAACCCCTAAACCTCTATATCCTAAACCACGCGACGAACCGTTGAGGATTGGATGAGTTTGCTGCCTGTCGTGACAGTACTAGTAAGTTACTAGTAGGTATTAGTACTCGTTGGCCATGTGCTGTTGAAGTTCATGCTGGCGACAAGAATATTTGCTTGACGATGCTAGTGATAGCTGCTAGCGTGCCTCCAACCACCCCACACGTCCAGCACCCTGACACCAAGAATCCCGAATCCTCAGGCAACACACAAAACACCAAGTTTTCTACATCCTAGGCAGTCATGAACTCGCTACCGCTGCCGCCACAGAACAAAGCCTCTAGTCAGAAGGCGAGTCGTGCTGCCTCACCGTGCTTCGTATCCACACCGCCAAACGCCAAACGCCACCCACAACCACGACTACGAAAACCAAGCAGCAACGAAGGCCGTAAATCCAGACTAAGCGAAAAATCACAAAGCCTCTGCGTCAGAAGCCAAACGGAGCATCCCGCAACCAATTTTTAAAGCCCCGTGGACCATTCATCAGCCCTCCTGAAAACCCCGAAGCCCGTCAAGCCGCATGAAACATCCCTGAGAGCACAGAGCCAACCCTCCCTGAACCCGAGCCCATCCATGCGAAACCTTCCATCCTCCCAGGGTTTAGGGTTTAGGTTTTTTTTTAATTGCAATGGTTCAGGGTTTAGGGTTTAGGTTTTAGGGTTAGGGATTAGGATTTAGGGTTTAGGGTGCACATTACACCTCTACAAATCCTAAACCCTAAACCCCACACCGCAAACCCTCATCCCTAAACCCTAGACCCGATTCCCAAAATAGTAAACACGAAGATCTACCCAGACCTCCAAGTATTCCTTTTAACTAAGGAACATACCCAACTAAATTACAATTGGATCCCTATTCTGATATAACGTATATTCGTTAATAAAGGGAGAGTCTGGGCACTAAGACCTAACTTGTGCCCAGATGCCGAAGCGATGTACCGGTCAGAAAGAGAGCGCACATCGTGAAAGGTGCTGTGAAGAGTTCAATCCTTATCTTCGGCAGCTTAGGATTTCGGGTCTAAGGATCTTTAGGGTATAGGGTTTAGGGTTGATAGGGTTTAGGGTTTAGGGTCTAAGGACTTATACTGTTGATGATATAAATCCTGCATTGCCTTTAAGGACCTTAAAATATGGAAAATATGGTATATTCTTTATTATGGGTAATGCAGGATTTATATCATCAACCGTAGAGTTTAGGGTTTACGAGTTTAGGTGTCAGGGATTTAGAGGTTCAGGGGCTGGGGCTTAAGAGCTTAGGGGTTGCAGTCATGGGCTTACTGATTTAGGGTTTAAGGGCTTCGGGCCACGGTGACAGTAGGGTCTACCTGTCGCCGCTGCCTTCTTGATATTGTTTGTTGATCACCTTGTCCTTTGTTACATGATCTCAACCCTAAACCCTAAACCTTAACCGTAAACCCTAAACCCTAAACCCTAAATGGGCCAACCAACAAACAAAAGGGAAGTGCGATGGAGATTATTTGTAGGCACGCTGTTAGGACTTGAGGCCTCCAGAAACCAGAATCTTTGAACAGGTTATGGGTTTAGGGGTTTGGGGGTTTAGGGGTTTAGGGGTTTAGGGTTTAGGGGTTTAGGGTTTAGGGTTTAGGGGTTTAGGGGTTTGGGGTTTAGGGAGTTTAGGGGCAAATCATTGCACAAGGGGACGAACTGGGAATCCATCACTGCAAAGCCAACTCCCCCCCATCTTGACCATCAAAGTGCAAAGCTCTACCTAGGATAGTATATAGGGCTGAGGGCTGATAGTTTTGGATGTACATAGGGTTGAGATCGTCAGATTGAAGGTGTAAGGTGATTCGGGGGCTCAGGGTTTAGGGCTTGAGTTTGGGGCCTCAGAAGGAAAAGTTTGAAGGATTGTTGGGTTCGGGCAGCTAGGAGCAAATGATTTAAGGGTTTAGGATTTAGGGGTCATGATTATGTGCGCATATATTGTGGGATTTGCACACTTCATTCGGCATGCTGATTAGTTCTGAGAGCCAAAGAAAAGTTGAATAGGTCAGGTGTAGGGCCAGGATCACGGAGCAGTTGACCAAGGACGGAGGCCGTAAGCCGCCAACAAGGATCAACTGCTCGGCATGTGAAAAACTAGTAAACAGTCGGTGCTGAAGAGCTATGGATCAAAGGCCGTCCTCTCGGAATGATGAAATTTGAGTCCATGATGCCCCTTCAGAACGACCTATGTGAAGCATGCAGCCTACCCTGAACCGTCAAGCCTAAGAGCCCCAAGTAGCCAGACAAGTGAACGAAACCGACCCGAAATGCTGAAGTCCTGAGCCCTAAGCAGCCCCTCTGCAGAGGCAAGGGTCAAGTCGCAGAACGGATGTGGCAGCTTGCTTTGACCCCCTTCTCGGATGATGGTGTTGCCCAGAAGCAGCTTGTACCTTTCAGCTCTTAACCATGTAGAGACTATGGCCCTAAACCTTATAGACACTATGACGCATGAAGCACATGAAACTTGGTTCGGAGCAACCTGACCCAATCAACACCATTATCATCCCCAGACCCCTCACCCCCCCACCTCTAGTCTCAAATTGTAGTTCCTGTCTTGGGCTGTACCAAATTATCTATGCAGGATCCCATAAACCCTAAACCCAACCCTAACCCTAAACCCTAAACCCTCACTGCGATGTATGGGTTCACGCGCTGCGCCCGAATGCCCAAAGTCAGTGGCATTCTGAACGAGACTCCGAGACGCCCCCACCCAAATCACCAATCATAGAGGCTACCTATAGTCTCCATTGTAGTTCCTTTTTTTTGGGTTTAACCAATTTTATATTAAGGATCCTAAAAGGTACCCCCCCAAAAGGAACTACAATGGAGACTATAGGTAGAGGCTACGTGGCGCAGTCTAGTGCGACCTCAACTGTTTTTTTTGTTGGGGGCCAGATAAAAAATGATATTTTTGTGAATCCTTATTGGGTTTTCATCATAGCAAAACTGCAAAACTGTAGCCAACAAGGACCTAGTAAACCCGAAAGCCCCCCAACTTCAACCCTTCAAAGACTGAGCCCCCGAAGCTTCCGAGGACCCAAGGAACCCAAGGACGTAGGGCCCCTAAGTAGTTCCTTTTTGTGGTTCATCTTTAGAATCCTATAAAGTAATCCCAAAAAGGAACTACTTAGGGTGGGGAGCTCCTGATATCCATCCTCTGAATGGTTTTTTTGGGGGGTTAGGGTTTAGGGGTCTAGGGGTTTAGGGGTTTAGGGGTTTAGGGTCTAGGGGTTTAGGGGTTTAGGGTCTAGGGTGTAGGGGGTTAGGGTTGACCTAAAGCACTACTCTTTGGGCCCTTGGAACCTCTAGAGCCCTCTAGCCTCTAAACGCCCCCTCAACCTTGTAAGTTATAATAATGCACCCAGACCTTCCAAATGTCCCAACAAGTAAGGAACAAGCATTAAAATCACACTTGGGATCCCACTACAATTTACAAGTAAGGCCTATCCCTGAAAATAAGCCTCCCTAAACCCTAAACCCTAAATCCCTTATTTAATAAGGGATCTTGGGGAAGGTCAGGGCACTTGGACCCCTAAGGGCCCTCGAACCCCTCGACGCTTCGCAGCCCGGGGTTCAAGAGTTTCATCAGGGCCTCTTTCTGCTAAACCCTAAAACCTTAAACCCCTAAACTCCTACATCCTAAACCTTAAACCCTAAACCCTAATAACCCTAAGCCCCTAAACCCCTAAATCCCTAAACCTTAAACCCCCTAAACCCGAAATGGTATACCACTGCCGGAGGTGCGGGGTGCTGGAGAGCCGGACATCGGCTATGGACAAGGGTTTTGGGGTCTAGGATTTACAGTCAGTGGACCGATCCGGCAAACAAGCAGGAAGATAAGCTCACAAAGCACGAGCACCCTTTATCCAACACAGTCTGCAATGCACTCTTCAAAATATAAACCCTGAAACCTTAAAGCCCTACACCGTAAACCCCAAACCCCTAAACCCCTAAACCCGAAAGTCCTGCACCAGGATATGATTTAGCCTTGGACCTGTGGTTTGGCACATCACCCTTCCTTCTGTCCCGAAGTCTCATTTTTCTGATACATCCTCTGGTATTGACAATTGAGTTGTCCTGGTGAAAAGAAGGTAGTTCCAGCATAATGCAAGAACCTGATTGAGAAACCCTGGCCGCCATAACCCCCAAATGATAGGATTCTGCAGATTCATATACTAGGCTCTTCAGCAACCCCCTAAAAGCGTCTACTTCTTAAGGTTAGTTGTAATATACTAGGAACCCAGGAACCCCGAAAAAAAAACAAATCTTAAACAGGTTTCTATATTAACCCCGAACCCTAAAACCCTTATATAGTACTCTTATAGCTCCCTTTAAAGGAGCCCTAATGAGACCCCAGGATTTCTGCGGCCCAAGTGCATCAGCCCGGCGCCCGTCATCAGAAGCACAGGGTTACTAAGGAGGTCGTAAAGGAGAGTCCTCTGTCCGGGTTTGGGGGTTCAGGGCTTCATGGTGATCAGGTGTATGGCTTTGGCTTCAACCCTAAACCCTAAGCCCTAAACCCTAACCCTAAACCCTAAGCCCTAAGCCCTAAACCCTAAACCCCTAAACCCTAAGCCCTAGTGCTTACGGATTGAAGGCTTTTTGCGGGTTCAGGCTTCGAGGGAGTTGGAAAGTTGCAGAATCTAAGTGCTCTTGGCTTCCTGGCTATGAGCTTACCCATAGGCTTTTTGGATTCTAAATATAAACCATAAAAAGGAACTACTTAGGGGCCTATGGGTAGTGGTTGAGTTCATCAGCACAAAAAAGTGTGTACACTTTCAGTTCTATAAGGGTTCATGTTATCCCAAAAAGTCTAAAGTGTAGTAATTCAGCTACTACGTGAGGCATGGTCCCTCTATGGGCCTCCAGGCTTTTCCGGGGGAACCAGGCATCGAAAGTCCTTTAGGCTCCGGCTCTCTGATAGGGTTTAGGGTTTAGGGTAATGCAAACATGTTGTACCCGAAACCCTATGCTAAGTTTTGCAGATCCCTATGTTCTACCCTAAACCAACCACCACCTTTTTGAGACCTTCATTATTGAACCCTTTAAAGGAACCCGAAACCCGACTCTAAACCCTGCAGGAAAGGCCGCAAAGTTGGAACATCATATTTCCCATGCCCTCACAGTCGAAGGAATCCGTATAGTCTTACCATTGTCGAAACATCGTCTTTAAGGAACCCTTGAATGAACCCCTAGAGGAACCCGTAAGGCCTCCATAGAGGAAGCTTTGATGACAGAACCCGAAACTCCAAACCCTAAACCCACACTCTGAACCCATGGACCCTGAACCCCTGAACCCCAAACCCTACACTCTAAACCCATGGACCCTGAACTCATATCCCTCTCTTGCCGTCTTCAAGATTCCACTATTAAACTACAATCTTTAATAAAGGAGCCCCTCGTTTGTTCCTACAGCCAGGGCCCTCATGCCCCTAAACGCCTAACCCCCAAACCCTAAACCCCCTGAAGCCACCTCCCTTTACGGGACCCTTATAGATCCTATTTCAAACGAACCCGCTATGGACGCTTTGTTGAGGGAGCCCATTCTTCCCCAACTCGCCGCCCTTTCAGGGAACCCTTCTAGCTCCTTTTAAAAGGAACCCCTTCTTAACCTAAACCCTAAGCCTAAACCCCTTTAAAAGGAACCCTTGCAGATTGACCCCAACAGCCAAGTCAACTCTAAACCCCTTTAACCTAGACCCTCCATCTACCCTCAATTCGACACCAAATACCCTTAATCTGGGACCCTTTACCCCTATTTGAGGGTACTTGGAGGGTCCTGAACCCTAAACCCTAAACTCTAAACCCCATACCCTAAACCCTAAAACCCTAAACTCTAAAGACCTTAAACCCTAACCCCTAAACCCTAAACCCCAAACCCCTAAACCCCTAAACCCTCAACTCTAAACCCTAAAACCTTCCAAAAGGCCACCGTCCTCGTGATTTGCCACGTCGATGCTTTCTTGCTGCCCTCGGCCTCGCTCTTCCTTAAAGCCGTGGAAAGCAGGGGGGGGCTGGTAGGATCCCTTTAAAAGGATGGTTTAGGGGTGTAGGGTTTAGGGGTTTAGGGTGTAGGGGTTTAGGGGTGTAGGGGTTTAGGGGTTTAGGGTTTAGGGTTTAGGGGTTTAGGGTTTTAGGGTTTAGGGTTGTAGGATTCCTTTACAGGGATCTCTCAGGGCTCCTTTCAAGGGATCCACAAGGGTTCCCTTACAGGGATCCATGGGGGTTTCTGAAGGGTTCAGAGTGTAGAGCTTAGGGTTTTGGGGTTTGGGGTTTGGGGTCTAGGGCTTTAGGGTTTAGGGGTTGCGGTCTAGGGTTTTGGGGCTTTGGGTTGCGGGTTCAGGGTTTAGGGTGTGTGGGTTGGGGCTTAGCTTTATGGGGCTTAGTTCGGGGTTGGGGTTTGGGGTTTAGTGGCTGGGTTTAGGTCAGCCCAGCTTGAATCCTCACCTGCCGGGGAACCGGTTCTTCCCCAAGGGCAAGATATACTAGGGCAAAGATGTGATCGTCCGAGTTTAGGGTTTAGGGGTTTAGGATTTAGGGGTTGGGGTTTAGGCGGCATGAAGTTCGATTGGGGGGTTCATATAATATGTAGGGATCTGGTTGCTCGAGGTTTCTATTGTGTATATGAAACTCGGCTTTATCTGAATGAAGCACCAAGATCGTGGAAACAATGTTTGTTCTCATGATGAAGACAGATAACAACGGCCATGGCCTAAACCTAAACCTAAACTTCAAGGCCTTAATGGCCCCCTAAACTTCAAAACTTCATGGCCTAAATCTAAACTTCAAGGCCGTAAAACTTAAAACTGCCTGACGTCAAATTCTAGAGCCCGGTGACTTGAGCACGCCGCCAACAGCAAGGG
>CAJNJA010018124.1:0-10713 GCA_905231915.1 Symbiodinium necroappetens | reverse complement strand
CTGCATGCAAAAAGATGCGAGTGGGTGTAGGTTTTAGGGGTGTATGTATATGTACGTCGGTATGTGCATATATATATAGATTCACTTCTTTATTAATCTGTCTATGTTTACACACATACACATGCACATACACACACACACACACATATATATATATATACATACATACATGCACACATATACATAAATACAAACAAATATATATATATATATATATATAAAATTATACATACATATATATATATTATACATATACATACAGAGCCTGGAGAATTTCTGGAATAAGCTACACTGTATGTTTCGTGTCTCCGGACTTCCTCTGTGAACTCCTGCCTTCTTCTTCTTGAACCACTCGTTTCGATCCGCCTGGAGGCACACAAAGGACCAAATGCAGAGGCCTAAGTAAGTCGATTGGGGGGTTAGCTGCAAAGCCAAAACGGCTCGTGGCTTAATTTCAGGACTGGGGAGGCTTCAGGCACCCGTAGACAGGTTGACCGCCATAAACACCAGCACCTGTTTTACGCGCAGATTGCTGGATCTGCCGGCGCTCTCTCTGTTGACGGGTAGTAACAGTGAAGTACAGGTACTGTGCCCCCGACTGGTTTGGCTGCTTATAGCAAAGTCTTACTGTGGTCCGCCCAATATAGTCCCTGCAATATCCAGCTGAACCCTAAACTGCTTGAGAGACCTGTGAAAGCAGAGCACCCCAAACGCCCCCACTCTCTGCACCTCTGCGGCTTCGATCTGCTTCTCACACCTGTGGAGATTTCGAGTTTAGGGCTCGGAGGCTTTAGGGGTCTGTTGCCGTCCATTTAAGCCCTGCTCCGGCGTGAAGTGTGGAGCCACATTGCTTACAACAGTCATGACATTGCCTGCAGCACTTGTTGGGATACTTGTTGGCTTCGGGTTCAACAACGCTTTGCGAGAGTTCGGTGTTGTTCCAAAGAAGTTACCTGCTCGCAACATCTTGTCAGAGAGTCTTGACGAACACCCCTTCAACTTCGAGTATGCAAGAATCCCAAGTTGATCTGTGCTGAATTCCCATCGTCTGTTGCGGCGAGAAGCTGGAGCTCAGTGTCGGAAATCTTCCTGGCATAGGCCTCTCGGGACTGCCGGCTGCGCTTGCGGCCATCGTTGAGTGCCACTCGGGTCGACTTCGCCAAGTAGTAAACAGTAATGTTTTGCGGGAGATGCAGAGCGACTCTGACCTTAGTTTAGGGAATAGGCTGCCCCTCTCCTTGACTGGGCACTGTGCTACTACTTCTTCGGTGTAAAGCAAGTGCGCCTGTACATCCAAACTGGAAACCAAACACCCGGACAAAACCAAGCACCCAAAGACCTTTTTGCAAAAGCCCTGGACTGCAAACCCACTACCCAAAACCTTGAGTTACCCGACACTCCCGCCAACCCCCACCCTGCTACCCGGTTACCCGAAACACCTCTAAACTTGGCCTCGCGCAAGCTCTGGAGCTCCAGCTCCAAATGCTTCTTCCTCAGCCCATGGCCAGAAGAGCCAGCCTATTACTAACCTCTCTCTCTCTCTCTCTCTCTCTCTCTCTCTCTCTCTTTTGTGTAGACATATATATATATATATATCTCCAGTTGTTCATTTGCATGTACCAGCACATACATAGGTACATGCCGCGCAGCCTCGGGCAGAAATCGAAGCATCAAGGGCTGTGCTCTGCCTTTGGGGTCCAGGGAATCCGAGGCGCCTGGCTTTTTTTGTTCTTGGAGATACTTCGGCTTTATTGTTTTCGGTGTGCGGTTTGGGTTGAGGGTTTGGATACCACCTAAAATCTAGATCCGAGTCCCTACTCCTTCATACTGACGCTTGGTACTCTAGCCACTGCGTTGGGCCATGCAGGTATGGGGCCTTTCGATCGTGACAAGTGGTGTCGACACCCTAAGACCCTAACCCTACGGTTCATGCTATGTCCTGTATCGCTGTCATTGTTCTTGCGATCATCGTTACGGTCCCGCAGACCCCTGATTGAAAGTCCCTTTCTTACAGGTCCTGAAGATTTAGGATGCCCATGATCTTTATGACTTATGCTGTATAAGTGTACTCCCTATAAAAAGGAAAAGGCTCATGAATCACGGGTCTCATCTTTATATCTTTAAGCCCCATTTCGAAGCCAGGGCGTCTCCATGGTGGTCCATAGGGAGCTGCGGGCTGCGGTCGGTGGCGGCCTCGCCGTGGCTGGGGCCACTTTGGCCGGAGACCTTCTGCGCGGGGATTTTTTTCCCTCAGGGTTTAGGGCTTTCGGGTCTGGAGATGCGTGGAGACTACGGCTGCCTGCTTCGGGTCATGGGGGTCAAGCATGCTGAAGGAGTTGGGTCGAAGTGGCTTCAAACTAACAGACACATGAGGCCAACCGGAAATGCTTTTTTCATGAACGCGAGCAGATACTGTTGTTGCCGAAAAGAGCGTTCAGAACGACCCGGGAGCTAGGGTTAGGGCTCGTTGAGTATAGTAACGCTTTCCAATGAGGTTGTACGGGCTCAGGGTGTGTTCAGACGGGGTGGAGAAGGAAGGGTGGAACAAGACACTGAAGAAACAAGGAGGTAGAGACGGAGGGAGCCCGCATCTCCGGTGGCCATCTGAGCATTACGAGCAGGGTCGAGGGGAATGGGGAGCTGCGGAGAGAAACAAGGGTGCAGTTGAGGGTGCTTGTGATGTGTTTGCTTGATGATCCTTTACTGTTGGGAGGTCTACGCTGGCCTAGTGGATTTCCCGTTAATGAATGATGTGGCATGGAGCTGTTGGAAGACCTAGGTTGCATCTCCATGAACCCAGGCAAGCTGAGATGCGTTGGTAGCCTGCGGCGTGCATTGACATGCAGTGCGAGCCGCTGAGTTGCCTTGGGTTTGCTTCAGGTGTTAGGAGCGTTGACTAACAGTTGGGGCTTGTCCCTCTTAAGCGCATTGTAGGATCCCAACTAATTATCCAAATGCAACTTGCTCTGATGCGTGGATTCTAAGCCATAACATGGCAATTCTAAGGTCCCTGTTTGCCTGCTCGGCTTCCCACCACCCCAGCCCTCAAAAACGAACACAGGGAAGCCTGACCCAAGCACAACAACCTGAGACTTGCGAGAGAGAATGCAGCTCAGGCTGACTCAGGCTTGAGGGTGTTGAAGTTTTAGGGCTAAACGCTCGTGGCTTAAGATAAGAACCCAGGAGCGAAGCACACCTCTTCAAACCTTCAGACATGGCCTCGAGAAGGAGCCTTCAGTCGGAGTGTTCATCCCACAGTCGAATTTCTGCGGTTACAACACCATGCTGAACGGGTTTAGGCTAGGCTTCCCCCCGGGGACCGTTTCGAAGAACGGAGAGCCGCGTGGCATTAGAGTTCGGAGTCGGTGGGGGCTGTGCTGCAGGAGTCTCCATCGAGGCCGAGCTTGCAAGCTTCTCAAGTCCTAGCTTTTGAAGGGGGGAAACTCCTGCCTTCGCGAGATGAGGGGCTTTCAGGCCTGTTTTATTCAACAGTAGAGTTGAGGCTTAGGTTTCAAGGACTCAAGACGAGCTCCGGGCTTCACATGCCTTAAAGCCTGTCAAGAGCTCCATGATCTGTCGTCCATGGCTCTTCGAACACGGGAAATCGGGCTGCGGCACAGGCTTGTTAGAGGGCTTATATAGGGCTTGAAGCTTTTCGTGGACAGGGCTCTTGGAGTCATAAAAACTTAGGGCTTAGGCTTTTGGGGCCTATGGTTTAGAGGTGGGTGGAACCACCGATCAACGCCGGATTTGCTGTCCCAACTACCACAACCTGAAGCAATCCGAAGTTACACATACAAGCAGTAAAAATGACGGGGCCAATACGAATACCAGTCACAGAAGTATGGACAGCTGGGTGAAAAATGATGCTTGCCATGGAATCATGTGCTTACGAAGACAGCGAGGAAGGCCACCGCAAACACGGCAACGCCCTCCATGTAAACCGCCATAAAATGATTACGCGGGTCTTGCTTAGGTTCGATTGTGAGTCGGCCAATCATTCTCTTGCTCCATCTCTCCCTGACTCTTCCATCTGTTTCCTTGATGCGAGGCACCAAGAGGCCAAGCCAATCTAACATTCTGCGTCGCTCTCCCTCTCTCTCGCTCTCTCTTGTGCTGCTGTCCGTTGGCCGTATGATACAATCATATAATCCTTTTCTAATCATCGCGGCACAAGGTCCCAGCCACTGCCCAGCTTGCAGCTTTGTGCCGACTGTAAACCTAAGCTTCAAGTCATTGAAACCCTACAGTAACGCCCAAAGAACCTGCTAACAAAAACCCTCTAACACCTGCAAGCCCTGGAAGCCTCCTCCTTTTTATTGTCAAATAACCAACCAAAAATTCGGGGGGGGGGGGGGGGGGATGTCGGCTCTCGCTTTCTAGCGGCTTTTGGGAAGCAGCGGTCGTCAGGGGCCTCGGGGGCCTCGGTCTGGCCAAGGAGTCGCCAGGCTTCCAGGAATCCATCCGGAACGCAGGGAGGGAGTCTGAGGGGTTCTTGGAGAACTTGGGGGCTTAGCGGTTGTTTTTGCATCCCACCTTGCTAGGACGAGCCCGCATTGCAGGGTGCAGGGTTTGGGGGTTTAGGGTTTGGGGAATTTATGGGGGTGTAGCGATTTTACCAGGCTGAGGGCTTAGGGTCCTAGGGCCCACACGCAGAAACTCCGAAGCTCTTCTTGGCTTGCTTTCTTCGACAGAGGCTTGAGCAAACGGAGCTGGGTGCACCACACATGTGCCGCTTGCATACACACAAAAGTATCTGTATGTGTATATATATATACACACACACACACAGAGAATTACTAGTCTTTCTCACCCATCGAATGCTCGGCAATCAACGGCCTGCTTTCTCTGCCAGATCGTCTGCCATTCCCTTGGCCTTCCTGGCCTGGGACGAGCATTGTTAAGTTCAGCTGCATTGCGTGTGGTGTCTTATCAACGGGTGGAGAGCTACAAGATACTGGAAAGTACTCGCACTAGTAGCAAGTGATTGGCATATACGGGTAATGACAACAGAAGCAGTAGTCAGAGTAATACTGACGGACGTAGAATCTCTCTCACACACACGATGTAACGTAAATACAAGTAGCAGTCTTTAGTGTCATGACACAATTCATCACTTTGGTGCACTAAGTTTGCTCAGCACAAGGAGCACTAAACTCTAACTCAGGATGGTGACAACTCTTCCGCGCTGTCCGCACCGCTTGCAACAACAGTCACAATATTCAGAGTACTGCCGTCAATGATCATCGACAAGAACTAACACAAGAGGAAACACACCAAAAGCCACAGAATTATGGTGATTGCAGCACCCGTGCCAGAACTGCGCTGCATCAGAATGAACACAGGAGTATCAGCAAACGGCTTTAGGGACCCCCCTCCCCCCGCTCCGCGAAAATGGACACAGCATTTCAAGACCCATGCAAGGGCCATACACATAACCCTCGCAAACCCTTACAAAAGGTTCATAAAGCCCCTTACTGCATTTATTGATGAGTGCTTTATAACACCCTCAAAACGACATACATATTCTATTCTATTCTATTCTATTATATTATATTATAATAGATTATATTAGCACACACCCTCTGAAACCTTTCGTGCCCCTTAGAAATGATAGCACGATGAAGCCATTGGTTTTTCTTACGTTGAAAGCTTTAGCGAAGTATTCCCTTTGCCTTTTGGAATCATCTAAGGCCCTCAGAATAAAACCGCACCACCCTTAAACCCTAAACCCTAAAACCGCGCATGAATCTCGACAAAGGAGAGCCTGGAAGGCCATCTTCATGCTCGAAGTCATCGCAGGGCGGCAGAGCGGTCACAGCCGTTGAAACTGGGCTTAGAGGCTTTGTCGGAAGCGGCTTTTGGGTACTTGGCTTGTTGGGTTGAGGGTTTAAGGGCTTAATCGGTATGTCGAGTGTAGGGATTTGTTTGGGGAAGGGTGCGGGCTGTGGGGGTGTAGGGGCTTTGGGGCTTGATGCTTACGGCATTTGGCAGGGTGGCTGTGCTGGCTCCGGGCTGAAGTTGCTTTGGGGTGCTTCGAGGAGACTTCCAAGCAAAATTCTGACATCCGCGAATACGATAACCGGAGCTCTCATCTATCGCTTGCTTATACTCATGCGGCTAAACACATCCCGAAACCCTGCATACACAACTCTGTATGGAACACCGATAAAACAGAACACCCGACGAAGCCCTTGACACTCAACCCTTGGAAGCTCAGGAAAGTTGTGTCGAAGGGGCATCTCCGAAGCTCGCAGCAGTGCCAACAGCACGTGAAAAGCGAAGCTGCGCAGTCGGTTTTAGGGCTTAGGGATTGCGGTTTCTCCAGCCTACCTTACCATGGCCAGAAGCACAGTGCTGGCAACAAATAGGACGAGGAGAACACAACATAAGTGAGTGGCATGAACCCTAAAGTGATGCTTCGAAACTGCCAGAGAAAGAACGGCGCGGCGCGGATGATCCTCCAGGCTTCAGATCTTTGTATTTGCGGGGCCTGGGATATAGGCCTGAAGATGCCTAAAAGGTGCCTCAGGTGTTTCGGATTTAAGGCTTCATGTGGGAATGCAGGATACAGAAACCTTCGGGGTCGGCTTGCGAATGTACGCTTGTGATTCAGTGTGTGCTCGGCCTTCACATGCAACTGTGCATGTACGAGGCATGTTTGGAGCTTCGGGGAGACAATGCCAAGAACTACCCACCCAGGGATGCTTTTTGCCTGTCTTTTGCCTGGCCAGAAGTCAGAATCATCAGGCTTGTGAAGAGGACAGGGCACAATCCAACGAATTATGTAAAAGCACGCGTAAAGAACCATAGACCATAACGGCTAATACAGAAGCTTCCCAAAGTGCCACATGCCTATGGTATGGGCCAGAAGACTTCTGCAATGCAAAGGAAAGGAACCAGCTCCGACTAGATGTAAAGTGAATGCCGCTGTGTGTGTGCTTCAAGTTGCGAAGCCTTGGCCCTGAGAACCTGAGCACGACTTGTTAATGTAGCCTGAATAATTTGTGTTGCGGCACGTTGTATGTGCTGTAGTGACTGTAAGATGCAGGTTGTTTTCTCAGGCGTTGCTACATTTCTTCAAAAAATGCCTTGGAGGCTCCCCGTAGCAGCAGGCACAGCAAGATGTAAGTCACTTGGATGTCGAAGTAGATGGTATCTAATCACGAACTGGCAACGTTTGCCGGGACCCTGCGTACGGAGCAGCTTTTCGATGGCGCTTTCTCGACCGGTGCACAAGTGGTCACGAGCTTGGTGAGCCAGAAAGGTGAATGGACCTCTTGTACCTTCTGCCTAGTTGCCAAGCTCTCCCTGAAAACCATTGAACCATCGCCAAAGTCATGAACTCCTGCACCCTAAACAACTAAATCCAAACTCTAACCGCCAAGTCCTTTGCATCCTCGCCCTCTCCGGTTGTCCGATATGCAGAGATCTCTGTATGCTGTGAGCTGACGGAAGCAGGAAGCGTCTGTGGTCAAGTGCAGAGCTTCAGTGGTGTAAGGGTGTAGGATGGTCTAAGACCCACATGCTACGGCTCTTGAGCCCAAAGGCCATACCATAAAGATTACAATCGTGTCATCGTAACCCTGTAGACTCTGTTCTTATTGAAGCATCAGATTATTTGAGCCTGTGGGCTCTGGAGCTCAAACTTGAGTGCTGCAACCTCTTCGGGCGTAGGACCTCGAAACTAAGAAAACTCAAGAGGTGAATGGTCTAGGGTATTGGGCGCTTTGGTGGGTTCTGGGGTTCCCGCTTGCATGCCTGGGAGCTTGAAGGGCATTCAAGAAAACCTGCACTGCTTCCGGTGACAGCCGGAGTCCTGCGCTGCCTGATATGTGCGGTTCCTATCTAGTGCCCAAAAAATATGCATGCGAACTTTTCACTCATCCTTCACCTCATCGCTCATGCTGTAGATGCTGATGGCGGTGATGACAACGCTAAACTCCAGAAGAAGGCATGCTACTGTGCGACTACTACTAACTTCTGCTACTCTCCTCTTACTGCTTCTGCTGCTCTTTTTTCGTCCTGTGATATTGGTGCTGTTCCAACCACTGCTAACCAGAAAGCCTGCCACAGCATCATAGCCAGGTGCACAAGTTTCTTCTGCTGTATTACGCAAATGTTCGGCAGCACGGCTGCATGCAGGACTTCGCGACTCCATTTGCGCCATAGGTGGGGCTGCGGTTTCTTCCTGCTTTCTGTGCCAAGAGGACCTTGCCAAGATTGAACCCTGAGGCAATGAAATGTGTGGTTGCACTGCTGCCCACGATGCAGCAACGAACATTTATCTCTGAAAGTAACAAGCCTAAATCGTCGGAATCTATTTGCCCGGTAAAGCTACACTGAATTTCAAGAACGCTCCCGTATGTCCTTGGGCGCACTTAACACTTACACTCAGCATGAAATTGCCAGAAATTTCTTGCTCCAAACGTCTGTGCTCTCGTTGCAGTTCGACAAGACCTGGTGTGAATCTTTCGAAATGCGGGCACTGACCAATCGCTAGAAGCACCCGGACGTGCAGCCATGTCATGCTCGGCCTCTTGGCATTAAATCTTGAGCTTTTTCGCTCTACCCCGTGAGAAACTTTTAGACAAAAAGGCTGAACCAAGTAGCCGTACATTCTCCTTTTGGCAGAAGATCCTGTGAGGGGGCCCTCCTGGCAGATGTAAGCTAAGACCCCTCGCGCGCCAGCTTGCATGGATGACCCTGGCCTGAGGGTCCGGAGAATAAGCCGGAGAAGTCTTTAAATCAACATGGCTTCCAACCTCCCCAAAATCCTAAGCCCTTTCTTTTCAAGCACCCGGTGCATCGAGGTGCAATACTGAGGTAGTGTAACGGCCTCAGTCAAAGGTACACATGCTTCAGTTCTTGGCTGGTTGTTCACGTGCCTTCTTCATGCCTGCTTAGTACAACATCATAGAAAGCCCCCCAACAATATTCAATGCTTGCGTGATGCCTTACTGCCTTCCTCAGACCGAGCTTAAATCACAGGAGGCTTCCCGACAAATGGTTTCGGGTTTCTTACTGAAATCTTGAGCTGGAGGAACCCCAAATAACCCCACACAAACACAACCATAAGGTTGGGACATCCCATAATTTTCTTTTCAAGACTTCTGATGCACGATCCATGCAAGCCAAGGGCGTCAGTGGAAGCCATCAAGCGTGGCCTCCCCGTTGGAACGCGAAAGAGTAAGGCGGCTACCATAGGCTTTGGGCTTTGATTTGGGCTTCTCATCTGCGGTGTCAGACTGCTGCTTAGGATTTGCATGTGGGGTGTGGGCCTTAGACTTCCGAAGCTTGAAAGACTTGCGGTTTTAGCTTCATGAACTAAGGCCCTGGAGCGCAACTCGGAGCTTGAATCAGACTGGCCGTCCGATCTGAACAACAGGAACCCCAAACCGACTCTCTGAACTCGAAAGCTTCAGCCGATGGGAGCAGAAGCCCAACAGCTGGAACGAAGCAGAATTCAGGCCGGCTGACTCTGAGGATACTGACATCAAACCACGAAGGCCCCTGTCCGCGGGACTGAAAAGACATAGTCAACCTTGTCGGCTTCAGGATGCACCCTCCAGTTGATTCAGAAGCTAGTGTTCTCAAATGCACCCTTTGCAGTCGTCTCTTATTCTTGTATGGGAGCTTTGGACATCTCGGTCCCGAGATACAGACTCCAAGCCTTAAAGGGATACTAAATTCTGCTGCACTCTACTACACAAACCTTGTGGTGTCATATCAGGTTATAGCATATCAATACTCTTATAAAGAAGAGACTCTGGGCCAGGCGTTGAGCAGATGCATGGGTGCGGGTACGGTATCTGAAACGCAGCAAGAACACCCCAAACACCCCGGCATAGCGGTATAGCCCCACATGGCCCCATAAAGACCAGGGACCGCCCAAATACTTTCTGAACCCCTTCATGATCCTTGAAGCTTTTGCAATCTCCGGGCTCCAGGCGCCGGACTCGCGCTGCCTCTTCGGCACTTACCTCCCAACAACGGAGCCCAGCGAATTGTGTATTGCTCGGGCTTCGGGCTAAAAAAAGTTTTCGATGTGTCAATTCGTCTCGTGCTTGCCGCTGTGTGGAGCATCAGGATCTAAGTCTACCTAGGGCGCACCTATTTGGGGAAGGGTCAGCGGCTGACAGAGTCCATTGCGCAGTTCGTCTAGAAGCTCGATTGACAGCTGAACACCTGACCTGGGGCTACCGTCTTTCTACCATAATGTTGGGACTGCACACCAATGAGGTATTCCGGACCTTGAACCCAGCATCGAACCAGAATCTGATCCCCTTCCAGTCATCCCAGCCAAATAGATCTTACAAGAAGCGTGGTGACCGGATAGTCGAGGTCGATGCAAAAGTTCTTGTTGAGGACGAGAACCGAACGAATCAATTGGGTTTCGCGATGCACAAGGCGCGGTTGAAAGCTCAGATGATGATCGAGACGGAGCCCGACCCCAATAGCCGTACAGCCCTAAAGCTTCCACCCATATATTCACAACTCCTAAGGTCCTAAGCCTTAAGGAAACCTGAAAGAACCCTTGAGAGACGCCCTACTAGTAAGGACCCTGCCTGGAGCCAGCAGATCGCGAGCGGGATTCGGAGGCCCTCGTCCGGCGCCTGGCACGAGGACAGCGGGATCTCAGGGTGGCTGTAGTAGACTCATAAGGGCTCAAGAGGCCATAATAAGGGCTTATTATGGCTATAATAAGGGCTT
>CAJNJA010018123.1:0-10713 GCA_905231915.1 Symbiodinium necroappetens | reverse complement strand
TGTGACACACCCTAAGCCCTAAACCCCAAGCCCTAAACCCTAAGCCCCAAACCCTATGCAGGCATGACTGATTGTGGGAACCTCTTAGGGCCCTTTGCGCAGCACCCCATAAAGGCTGTCACAACCCAACAGTACTGTTGATGACATAGAGGGTTTAGGGTAGGGTTTAGGGGTTTGGGGTTTAGGGTTTAGGGTTTGGGGCTTCAGGGTTTCAGGGTTTAGGGTTTGTAGGGTTTAGGGTATACATCCTGCGTTACTTTAAGGCCCCTAAACTATGGGAATTAGGGTATATTCGTTATCATGGGTAATGCAGGATTTATATCATCAACCCTAGTACATATAGTCTTCACTATTATTCCCGTTTGGGGATTGCCTTTTCGGCCCTACAAAAAAGACTTGGCTTAAACCGAAAAAGGGAAGTACAATGGAGACTCTACGTGGGTAGTTCTCTAAAAAGGGTCCCCTTTTCCGGTCCCCAATATAGTACGGCACCCTTATAAAAAGGATCCTAAAAGGGACCCTAATTTAGAGAACTACCCACATACCCCCAAAAAAAACCCTATTCTAACTGTTAAGGCCCCTATATTACACCTTTATAGAACCCTATAATCGCCCAAACAGTAGGAACCCTAACCCTAAACCCTAAAACCCATGGCATCGCAGTTTCATGCAAAGCCCACCTCCATGACCCGAGTGCCCAAGGGCACAAAGCGGGCGATGGCCTCAATTTGCGGAGGAGGGATCTGTTTAGGGTCTAAGGTTTAGGAGGGTTGTAGGGTTTAAGGTTTAGGAGGGTTTTAGGGCTTAAGGTTTCGGAGGGCTTTAGGGTTTGAGGCGCAGGAGGGTGTTAGGGTTTAAGGTTTAGGAGTCCAGGAGGGCTTAGGGTGTAGGTTTTCGGGTTAAGTGACTTAACCAAAGCCTGCAAACATGGGAGTTTCAACACCAACCCCAAGTCATACGCTTCCTTTTCCAGACAACCCTAAACCCTAAACCCTAAACCCTAAACCCTGAACCCTAAGCCCTAAGCCCTAAACTCCCAAACCCCAACTCTAATTTCCTAAACCCTAAGCCCTAAACCCTAGACCCAAACTCCTAAACCCTAAACACTAAACCCTGAACCCTAAGCCCTAAACCCTAAACCCTGAACCCTAAGCCCTAAACCCTAAACCCTAAACCCGGAACCCCTAAGCGCTAAATCCGGAAAACTCGTGAAGAAGGGACCCGCCGATTGGTGCAAATCCCCATGCAGCTCAAGGCCCTCGCGTTCCCGGCTTCCACAAAGGTCAACGAACGAGGAGCGCCCCACCTTGGAGTTCAGGGTTCAGGAGTCTCAGGTCTCGGAATTGGGGCTTAGGAGTTTAGGGTTTAGGGTTTGGGAGTTTAGGGTTTAGGGTTTAGGAGTGAAGGTTAGGGTTTAGGAGTTTAGGGGTTTAGGAGTTTAGGAGCTTTGGGGTTTAGGAGTTTGAGGCATTGGGGGCTTAGGAGTTTCAAGGCTTAGGGCTTAGGGTTTAGGAGTTTGAGGCTTGGGGCTTGGGGTGCAAAGGTGTACGGCTTAGACTTTGCGGGACGACGCAATGTGGCCGTCATCCTGGGTTTAGGGTTTAGGAAATTAGGCTTGGGGTTTAGGAGTTTAGGGTTTAGGGTTTAGGGTTCGGCGCGCTAGCAAACACGGTGTTTATAGCCCGGGGTATCTGGCGGCAAAACGGGCGGAGAATGGAAGGGAGCTTGGCTTGAAGCACGAATGTGGCGGCCTTAAACATTGGAATCGGGTTTCGGGCTCCCCTGCATTATATAAAGGAGCCCTTAAGCCCTCAACCCTAAGCCCTCAACCCTAAGCCCTCTACCCTTAAACCCTAAGGCCCCAGCCCCTAAACCCTAACCCTAAGCCTTTTACCCTTAAGGCCGCCCAGGAGCATCCTTGTAGGCCATAGGCCGCTCCTTCTCAGCCGAAGGAGGCAGCCGCCGCCAGCTCGGATGGTACTCCACGGACTGGGCATCGTACTTGAAGCCCCGCTCCTCAGGCTTTCTTTGCAGGGTCTCTTTGGGGCCCTAAACCCTAAACCCTAAACCCTAAAACCTAAACCCTAAGCCCTAAATCCTACACCCTAAAGCTTTTTTGGGTCCACAAAAAACCGAGGGCTCCAAAATGATATGAACCAAAACCTCCCGTGGTCAGAACCTCTAAACCTAAATCCCGATAAATCCGAAGCCTGTACTGCATGTCTGCCTAAAATCCTGAACCTAGTTTCCCATGCTGCTGATGGACACAAGCCTGCATGCATAACGAGCCGTGGAGTGAGACCGTGCTTTCCCGCAGTCTAGTTCACTCCAGCTAATGCACCTTGCAAGCTTTTCATAGCCCCTTCGAAGCTTTATGGAAATTGGCCAGAAGCAGCACCATGCAGTCCTAAACCCAAGGTCCTAAACCCCAAAACACCCGAAACCCTGAACCCCAAATGCCAAAACGCCCGAAAATTTGATCCCCCTCAAGCCCCTAGATCCGCAGCATCATCATGCCATGGATCTACCAGCTTGAGCAACGAGGGCTTTTCCTGCCTGGGCAAACTGCCATAAGACTTGCTAGAAGGGGTGCTACAAAGGAGTACCATAAGGGACTGTAAAGGTTTACCATAAGGGTTGCTGTAAGAAGTTACCCTACGGGTTACTCTAATCAGATGAATCTTGGCTTCTGGGGTCTTGGGGTGAAGATTGCTGTTGGAAAAAGGTTCGGGGTTTTTGGGTTTAGAGTTCTGGGTTGCTGGGGTCTTGGGGTTTCGAGCTTCTCTATGCAAGGCTTAGCATCGACGAATTGCATGCAGAGTTGACGGGTTTGGGGCTCGTCTAGTCCCGGATGGCTTGAACCCCTGAACTCGAAACCCCAAGCCGCACATCAAAACCGGTTCGGGTCTAAAGTTTAGGGCCTAGGCCCCCCACAAACGGAAAAAAACTAACAACCCATACCTCCACAAAGCCTGGAAGAAGGGGGAGCCCCAATTCGCCAAAGGAAGATCTCGAACCTGCTGGCAAGATGCCACCATGAGCTTCAAGATCTGAAAGAGGTTACCAAGGTTTTTTTTTGGGGGGGGTTTTAGGGTTTAGGGTTTAGGGTTAATTATCAAGGTTTAGGGTCTTAGGCTTCTGGCTTCAGGGGTTTTGCGGGTCCAGATACAGAAGGCTCGAGGGGCTTAGGGCTTAGGGCTTGGGGCCTTCAGCGTTTTGGAGCCCCGCCCGCGACCTCAACGTCCACACGATGCCCGCCCCCTGTAAAGAACTGCAAGCCGACACCTTTGGCCAACCCAGGGGCAGGCGCGCGTAAATCTCCGCCGCACTGGCGAGCCTCGCAAGGTCTGCCATGGCTACAACCTTTACGGAAGTCTCAGACAGAAGCGACCCTAGTATTCGTACAGACCCGAAATATTAGCAGCCGCATTGTAAGGAACCAAACCCTACAAATTAAGTACCCCGAATCTTACAAGAAACCTCATGCCCTAAACTCTGAGCCGAACACCTAAACCCTGAACCCGCCCAAACCCTAAACCCCTAAAGCCCCAAAGCCCCGAATGTAGGGGCCTGAATAATTAGAATAAGGCATTATACTATGTATAATTATAATAAGGAACTCCCAATATGGTGTTGGTAATTATTTGGGCCCCTACATTAATCCCCTAATCCGTTAAAGCGGACCCAGCGGCTTGCTCACGCCGCCCTCCGCAGCCGGCCGCACGCAGATCATCGCCAGGACATCGCAGATCCTTCGAAGGGGTTGAGGGTATGTTTGTGTATTTGGGCTTTGGCGGTTTAGGGTTTAGGGTATTTGTGCATTTGGGCTTTGGCGGTTTAGGGTTTAGGGTATTTGTGCATTTGGGCTTTGGCGGTTTAGGGGCTTAGGGTCCCAAAACCCTAAACTGGCCCGAAACCGTTGGGGTTTGGGGTGCTTGGGGTTTGGGGTTTGGGGCTTCAGGGTTTGGGGTTTAGGGGGTGTAGGCGTCTGGGATGCCTGTTTGGCAAACTTTTCAGGATAGGGTCGAAAGTTCAAAGGTTTGGGGAATGCAGCACGTTCATCAGGATTCTCCTGTGCAAGCCTTCAGCTCTGACGATCCACCCTTTCGGGCTCAGGGCCTTTGAGGTTTGAGGCTTCGATTTAACGTCTTGGTGGTCTGTGGTTTAGGGTTTGGGGAGTTTAGGGTTTGGGGAGTTTAGGGCTTACGGGGCATTTAGGGCTTCTAAGGTTTGGGGCTTAGGGGGGTTGGCTATGAGCCGTTCTTAAGGCTCAGACAGTACAGGAAGAATCGGCACACTGACCCTAATGATCACAAAAAAAACACGCTGGTTTCACAACAACAATCTGAGCCTTCAGCTCTACATCCAGAACCCGACAACCCCAAAACCTAGTCTTCGTGTGTGTATGTATATATATATATATGTATATATATATATGTATATATATATATGTATATATATATATACACATACATTATATGCATGCACAGGGGGTTGGGCAATAGAATAAGGTTTTGGGCCCAGGAGCATAGTATGCCACAACCCAGGAGCCGGAAGGAATCGTATTGTGAACGAGGCTCCAAACCCTCACATAGGCTCCATCGTAGTTGCTTTTGGGGACTACCTTATAGGACCCTAGATATAAACCACAAACAGGAACTGCTGTGGAGCCTACGGGCACAGGACATGCTGTCGAGGATCCCCTCCCCACGTGCGGCCGGAATTGAGCTGTCCACGTGGAGGAATTGGTCCTGGCAGGCTCTCGAACGGTTCAGTGTTTGAAGCCCGCAGAAGGGTACCACATTGGCCGTAGCACAGTTTGGTGCATTGTACAGTAGTAGAACTATGTAGAGACAAGGGGATTGTCCTACTAATTGATCAGGACCGCTATCTAATCTGCTAGAACAACAGGTGTTCAAGTCCTGCAGCCACGACATCCAAAACCCTGTTCGGAGACAAGAAAGCCGCAATACCAATGTGAAGATAGTCCTACAGCTGCATCACTTTGACTACAACCTACGTGCCTCGGTGGAGGGATTTAACAGCGAGGCTGGAAGGCTAGCGATTTGGAGTTTGGGGCTTCGCATCATACGCATAAGTCTGCCCCGAACACTGGCTTCATGCGCACAGAGCCCGCAAGCTGAAGCCAACACGTTGCACGGTTCCATCCTTGGCATTGCGGTAGCCCCGTCGCTTGGTATGCGTGGCTGCAAGGACTTCCAGTGATCTTGCATCCTCCACCTGCGCTTGCAAATCCATGCCGGGATGTAGAGCACAATCAATAGAGAGGTCGGCATGAATGATTACTTTTAATACCCCCTTCTGGTCCCTACCAGAAAAGACTCCTCCGTTTCTGGGATACCCCAAAACCCTCTTCGAATTGGACAGGCCCCCTGTGAAATGGAATCCCCAGAAAGAACGTTGCTTCATGAGTAAACCCTAAGCTTGAACCCTAAACCCCAAAGCAAGATCGGCCCCTGAACCCCTAACCCGACCCTAAATCTTATAATTAAAGCCTAAAGCCTAAAAACCCTGACATGGGGACTACTTAAAGGACCCTGAAAGAAACCCCGAAAGGAACCCTTAAAGGAGCCCGAAACCCCGCTTGAATCGTCCAGACCCTGGAAGCCAAGCCACCCGCGCACACAGCTCCCCAAGGTCCGTGGACTGGAAGGGGTTTATGGGTTTATGACGGGCTTTTGGCATTCTAGTTTACGCCTTTAGGGTTTTAGGATTTAGGGTCATCTTATGTAGCGTCCAAGGTGGACGTGCCAACTTAGACAGTTTAGGTCTCAGGGCTTGGATTGACGGTGTTGAATGGGGCTTAACCTTAACCACAACCAGTGTTAAGCCATTACCCCCAAACCCTGTGTGCTTTCGTACGTACGGACTCTGGCATTTCGAGTTCAGGGCCACCCTTTGCAGGGGGGTATGAGGTCTCGGGGTTGAGAGGCTTCAGGGTTTCGGTTGTGTGGAGGATCAGGGGACTTCTTACATAGAGCTTGTAACTCAGAAACCCCTTGCCTCAAGCTTCTCTGGTCTGGGCCGAAAACACAAACCGTTTGGCGTGGGGTTGGGTTGAAGGTTTAGGCGTAGATTGTATGTTCAACACTGGTCTCTTCCGTTCATAGCAAGTAATACACAGCAGGTGATGCGCCAAGACGTCCAGTCGCCAAAGCCCCCAGAGCCTATAAACCCCATGCATTCCTTCTTTCAAGCTCCCAAGACCCCCTACTATCACCTTGGACACGAAGTCCTTTTTCAAGCTCCCCAAATCCCTGGACCCTACACCCTGACCCCCAAAAAGGAGGAGGCTTACGACTTGAAGGTGTAGCCCCCGAACCCTTGAGCCTCCCAGTGCATATATATATATATACATATACATATACATATACATATACACATATATATATATACACATATACATATACATATATATATATATACATATATATATATATGGATACAGGCTTAGGGTTTAGGGTTTAGGGTTTAGGGCATAGGGTTTAGGGGGTCCCAGTGCTCGGAATCGATAGCAAGGACCCTCTTGTCTCTTATGCTTCCCTTCCCGATCCTCAGTTCCTGAGAACCCACTTCCGGGATCAAGGCACTAGTTAGGCAAGGTCGTTTAGGGTTTAGGGTTTAGGGCTTCCCTGATTGAGGCTATAATCAATTATGACTATAGTTACCTGGCTTGAACCCCACTGACTAAGTCCCCGAATGCTTTCAGCAAGAAGGCCTGCGCCACCGCTCGACCCAGATGCGCACAGAGACCGAAGAAGCAGCGCCGGCAGTCCTTTCGCACGGTTTAGGGTTTAGGGTTTAGCGTCTCCCATACCATTGAGCTTAGGGTTAAAGGCTTTCGGGCATAGGATCTACTGTTTTGGGCGAACGGGCCTTGCTAATTAGAATACGGTTTTGGGGTACCTGACTTCTGAACCCCTCGTACAACTTACACTGTTAGCTTACTTAGTACAAATCATCTAGAAACCCAAACAGTTAAAGTCCAAAAAGCCAACCAGAAGAGCGCCAAGTATTTCCTTGGGCTTCTAATATAGGGGCCTGAATAATTAGAATCGGGTTTTGGGGGGTTCCTTATTATGATTATAGCATAATAGACCCCCCAAACCCTATTCTAATTGTTACGGCCTCTATATTAGACCCTCTATATTTATAGCCTCTAATTATGAGTTCTTGGACCCTGCTTGCTCGGGCTTCTACGTTGCCAGGGCCTCCTCTCCCAGCTGATGGATCCAATCTGCGCCGAACCTGCGCCCGTCTTTCGGAACAAGAATGGCGTAGGGATCTTCGCGGCGAGTTCGCTCGTTTAGGGCTCGGGCCGAGGAGTTTTAGGGTTTGTGGCTTGAAGTTTGGGATTTGGCCATGTAGTTTTCCAAAAATACCGGAGATATTCTCCAAACCCGCCGGAGCTTTCAGATTTGCGGGTTGGGGTTTGGGGTGTAGGCTTTGGGGTTTTGGGATGTAAAGTTAAGGACTTGGGGTTTTTTTGGCTATAAGGCTAAGGAAGCCTGTCTCCAAGCATGTGGGGCTAACGGTCTTGAAATCACTCGTCCACGTAGTCCGGTGGTCTGCACGGCAAGCACACATGTAGAGGTCTGCACAACTAGCAGTGCTATGCTCTTGCAATCCGTTTCGCACCATACTATATTAATATACCCCAAAACCAAAACCTTTTGCAGTCATTGCCGTCGCTATAAAGACTATGGAAAGCTTTATGGAACCTCATTTCTATTTCTGGAATCGAACTTGAACATGTCGTACTCTTGCGGAATCCCTGGACCTTTACAAACCCGAAAATCTGTAGAATCAACATTTCCCTTAAAACCCTGACACCTTCAACCACAAAATCCTGAACCCCCTAAACCCCTTGAGCCCGAAAACCCTGGAAACCCCTCATCATCCTTCGTTTCCTACCTCAAAAGCACCGCTCCACTGCCGTGCTGCAGCTCGTGCTTCACTTTTCCCAGGGCTTCGAGCGATCTCTCCTGAGATTCTGTTGATGATAGAAATCCTTAGCATTACCTTAAGGGGTTAAGGGCTTAGGGTTTAGGTTTAGAGTTTAGGGTTTACGGTGGATGATGGAAATCCTGCATTACCTTAAGGACCCTAAACTATGGGACTTATGGTATATTCTTTACTATGGGTCATGCAGGATCTATATCATCAACCGCTGTTCATGGGGATAATGACCCGAGACCCCATCGGCCCAACCTCAAACCTGAGTACACCCCAAGCCCTGATTAAACCCTAAACCCAAAACCGTCAGAGTCAATTATGGTTCTATTCCTGGTTGCATGATACGTTACTTCGAAGCCCGCAGCTCCTAATTTTATTACATACCCAAAACCATATTCTAACCATTGAGTCAGGCCATCACTTCTTCCCTGAACCCTAAACCCCTGAAGTCCCATCAATTCCAAACATCTAAACCCTCACCAGCATAGCAGGACTGTAATACTGAGAAAGCGTTCAATACTCAGAAAGCGTTCGCTGTTGGTTTCTGTAAGGTTGCTGTAGGCGGTTCTACGAGGGTTCTATGATGTAGAAGCTTCAATAATCAGACTAGAATTTTGGGCATATTACTGTGTGATTGTCATCAGGAACTCCACGGAATAATGTTACACATCATTCATGCGTCTACATATATATATATATGTATGTATGTATGTATGTATGTATGTATGTATGTATGTATGTATGAGTATGTATGTATATAGTCTGTGTCTACACAAACCCAAAACTGAAAACCGGCAACCCTCTGCCCAAACGATTCTCCCCCGAACCCCGAAAGCTGAACTTTGAAGAACAAAACATCCCAGCGGCCCAGATGTAACCAAAAAACAACAAACATCTCAAGGAGTCGTCGTCCAAAAATCTCCGAAGTCTATCGTTTAGGGTTTAGGGTTTAGGGTTTTGGGTTTTGGGTTTTGGGTTTGGGGTTTAGGGTTTAGGGTTTGGGGCTTAGGGTTTAGGGTTTAGGGTTTTCTGGTTTAGGATTTTAGGGTTTAGGGTTTGGGGTGTTTAGGGTTTAGGAACCATAATTAAACCAAGACCCCCAACAAATCTCAAGAGCATCGGAGGCTCGCTCAGCACGAAGGTCTCGCTGGTGATGTCTCTAAGCTCCAGATCCCGGCCTTAGCGCTTCTGGGTTGATGGGTTTAGGGTAATATTAGGGTTTAGGGTAACATTCGGGATTAGGGTTCAGGGTTTAGGGTTTAGGCTTTCTGGGGATTTTCATCGAGTTCTCGAAAGGGGCGCTTGGGCTTTTTAAGTTGCGTCCTTAGGGCTTCGACACTAAACCGAAAACCCTAAACTCTAAACCCTATAAACCTTAATCTTTAGACCCTCAAGTTTGAGCCCTGGACTCTAGACTCCTAAGCCGAGATTGGACACTGAAACTCAAACTTGATTGAGAATGCTGCGCAAAGCTGCGGCATAGATCTCCAGAGCAGGGGCCCGGGGCTGCGTTGCGGGAGCCCTAACTTTAGAAATCTTTAAAATTAAAGCCAACACAAGACGTAAAAACAAAACAACATGTAAAACCTACAAGCAAAATTCTAAAAAGCCTGAAACTGTAGGCCCCCGAAAAAAATTGACATCAAGCGACTCTGCCGCAAGGCATCCTCCGCGCTTCGAGAGTGGGCACTTTTGGGGCCTTAGAAGCCTCCAAGGCTCTGAAGATTACTAAGGCTTTAGGGTTTACGGTTTAGGCTTTAGGGTTTAAGGTTTAGGCTTTAAGGTTTAGGGTGCAGGGTTTAGGCTGTAAGGTTTAGGGTTCAGGGTTACGGGGTTTAGGGTTCAGGAGGATTACAAGGCCATTTGGGGTTCAGGGGCTTATAAGGTAAAGCTGTAGGGGTGTTGGGGGCTTCGGCCGGGCGTAGGAAATCTATGCCGTGGAGGGTCCTTTAGCCTTTAGGCTCCGCAGCCCCGACTTTTCACGCGTCGGCCTCCACATAACGGCAAGGTTTAGCTGGGGAGTATATCAGGGCGAACCTCGATATGGGCATATATATATATATTGTGTATGCATACATATATATGTATATAGAAAAATATGTATATGTATATGTGTATATATATATGTATATTTTATACACACAATAAACTAAAGATCAGCATATGTACATACAACATAGATACCTACGTACATACTTCTCCGAAGGCTCCCCAAACCCTAAACCTGAAAACCCTAAACCCTAAACCTTGAACCCTAAACTTTAGACCTTATATCCTAAACCCTAACCCCGAAGCCCAAACTGTCTAAACCTGCGTCCTCCAAGTCGGAGCGCAGCGGTGCAAAGTCCAGGGTGAAGGCATCCTCCGAAGAAGAGCCGGGCCGGGCGGGGCTTTTTTGGGGCTGACGGTGTTTAGGGTTTAGGGTTTTTGGGGGATGACGGGGTTTAGCGTTTAGGGTTTTTGGGGGATGACGGGGTTTAGGGTTTAGGGTTTTTTTGGGATGACAGGCTTTAGGGTTTAGGCCTTCGGGTTCAGGGGTTTGGGGTTTTTAGGGTTTAGGGGCTTGCGGGTAGGAATTAGAAATTCAGGGTTTAAGGTTTGGGAGTTTGAGTTTAGGTGCAGTTGGGATACGCTTTTGGAGGGGTTAGAGCAATTCCTAGAGGCTCCAGATACAGTACCATTATGGAATTAGGTCCCTAAAACCTTAATAAGGATGGTCTTTTGGGGCCCAACTCC
>CAJNJA010018122.1:0-10713 GCA_905231915.1 Symbiodinium necroappetens | reverse complement strand
CCCCAAAAAATCCTGTTCTAATTACTAAGGCACCCGTTTTTTAGGGGTTTCGGCTTAGGGGGTTTGGGATTTTAAGGCATCCCTTTTTGGGGCTTCCTTCAAGGGCTCCCTGTGGGCTTTCCGGGAGTTTAGGCTTCGGGTCTGGGGCTTAGGATGCTTGTCGGCTTTTAAGGACGAAGGTAGGGGTTTAGGGTTGAGGGTTTTTGGGGTTTAGGGTTTTAGGGTTTTAGGGTTTTGGGTTTTGGGTTTTTGGGGTTTAGAGTTTTAGGGTTTTAGGGTTTTGGGTTTTGGGGTCTAGGGTTTAGGGCTTTAGGGCTTTGGGGTTTTAGGGCTTTAGGGTTTAGGGTTCTAGGTTTTAGGGTTTTAGGGCTTTAGGGTTTGGGGCTTCAGGGCTTAGGAACTCGCGCTGTGGAGCTTCTGTTTCGGCTCCTTGGCCTTTACCCATAGGCCCCAAGGTGGTTCTTTTTCTTTTGGTTTATATTTAGAATCCTACAAGGTAATCCCAAAAAGGACCTACTTAGGGGCCTATGGGTAGGTTCAGGTCGTTTGGCTGTTGAACTTTACCTTAACCTACCAAAACCTACTTTTTTGGTAGGGACCCTATAAATTCCATATTAGGGTTTATAATAAGAACCTACAAAAAAGTAGGGTTTGGTAGTTTAAGGTAGGGTTTACGGTTCGAGGCCTTTCGAAGCTAGGGCTTCGGGGTGCATGGGGCTCTGGAATGGGGCTTTAGCATTTCTGGTTTAGAGTTTAGGGTTTTTGCATTTCTGGTTTCGAGTTTAGGGTTTTAGCATTTCTGGTTTAGAGTTTAGGGTTCTCTTAGCCTTTCTGGTTTAGAGTTTGGGGCTTTCGCATTTCTGGTTTAGAGTTTAGCGTTTAGGGTTCTGGGCTTGGGGTCGAGTGTGTTGAGTGTACCTGGCCGGGCCTGAATGGTTACGTGTGCTACTCCTTAGGCTATTACTCAGGGCTCCTCTCGCTCTCTGTATGTTATATATATATATGTATATATATATATATATGTATATATATATATGTATGTTATATATATGTGTGTATTATTCATATATATATATACATATATATACACATATATACATACATGTATAGCAAAATGTGCATAATGTGTCCAGATATACAAGCACATACACATATACATAGATCTATATATATATATACATACACATGTATGTGTATAAGTATATGTACATATACCGTTTTATGACAATTTGCTAAAAGACCATTCCCCCCCAAGCGCTCTTTCAATGGTCAAGGCCCCTATATTATTTCTGATCGGTGGATACTGAACCAAAGGACTTGGAGGTTCTTACTTGTTGGTGTTGGTGACTTGAAACATCATAGACGTGTTCGAGTGCAGTATTCTTGCCATATGGCGTCAACCGTGCGTTGTTGTACGGTGGTGCCGGAGACACCTGTCGAATTGAACAGGCTCCGACGTTCTCACTCTCGCTTAATACTGCGCGATGGTTGTCATTGTGTTCGTGGCTCGTTGGAGCCGTCTGCAGCTCTCGGATTTTTTGTTCCTTGGATGCAGGCGGGGTTTGGTTTCCTGACCTGAGTTTCGTTGGCATTGAATTGAAGACCCTCAACCCTAAACCCAAAAAGTGGTCCTAAAAACAAGAAACCCAAAAGCCCCCTGAACCCGAAAACCCTAAACCCTAAACCCTAAACCCAAACCAAAAACCCTAAACCCTGAAAAGACCCTCAACTCCAACAGATCTCCTCTCGCTCCCGAAAGGCGTGCTCGGTTACGACCTGGTCAATGCGCCTCGGCTAGAGCCCTCCCGGCCTTGGGGTTTAGGGTTTTGGGGGTTTAGGGTGTAGGGTTTAGGGTTTGGGGGTTTAGGGTTTAGGGTGGGGGTTTCCGGGATGAGGCTTGAGCTTCAGGGCTTCGAAGCGCAAAGTTTCCAGCAGAAGGCAACAGCTGAAGAACCCTAAACCCTAAAAGCCCTAAAGACCCCTATACCGTAAACCACAACACCTAAACCCTAAACCCTATAAACCCTAAAATACTGAAGAACAATAAACCCTAAATTGCTAAAGAACCCCAAACCCTAAACCCTATAAAACCTAAATTACTAAAGAACCACAAGCCTTAAATCTTATAATCCCTAAATTACTAAAGAATCCTAAACCCTAAACCCTATAAGTCCTAAATTGCTAAAGAAGCCTAAACCCTAAACCATATAGACCCTAAGCCCTGAACCCTAAGGAGCCCTTGAATGGCGACTACTACACCGATGCCAAGCTCTTCGAACCCGGTGAGGTGGCTTCAGGGTCCAGGGTGTTTTGTGGGTTGTTGGTGGTTTTGGGTGGTTGTTTTGTCTTTTGTTGTTTTTTGTGGTTCCTTTTTTTTGTTGTTTTTGTTTTTTTTGTGTGTGTGGATGGTTTTGGGGGGTTTTGAGGCTTTGGGTTTGGGGGTTTGGGCTTTTGGGTTTGGGGGCTTGGGGGTTGGGGGTTCAGGTTCAGGTTCGTTTTCTTGTGTCGCTCTTCCCTCGTAGTATCAGTATCAGCTCTGGTGTGATGCGACTGATATGAGGGGGGAGTATAGTTCCTGTTGTACTAAATGTGTTTGTTTTGATTCTTTGCATTCTTACTGCTTTCTGTAATGGTCATGGCTTTCCGTTTAAAGTAGGATTGTCTATCCTGCTTTATTCAATTCATTGCCCCTTTCCAGAAATTTGTTAAATGGAGTAAACCCTGGCCCTAACCTTAAACCCCCAGCCCCGAAATACTAAAAACCCGCTAGCCTGAAGTAGCAAACCGACAAAAACGCTTAAACAGTGCAATAGCGCTTAATACCCTGCGTTGTAAAAATTCAAAACCGAAAAAAGGAAACCCAAAACCATTTAGCACATCCTCTTGAGAAAACCTGTTAAAAGGATCCTACCAGCCCCTAAGCCCTAAACCCTAAGCCCTAAACCCTAAGCCCTAGACCCCAAACCCTAAGCCCTAAACTTTAAGCCTTAACCTCAGAAGCCCTAAACCCCACCATGCTGTAGTAAGCCAGAACCCTAAGGGTCCAAGTACCTCATAATCATTATACTCTTCTTTGTACTAACCTACAAAACTACTATCCGTAGCCCAAGTACTTAATTATTATATGGGGGTTTCCGAAAATAGGGGGCCCTAATATAGCACCCCAAATAGTAGGATCCTTATTAATTAGGTCCCTTTGGACCCTCACCCCAAACCCCTATAAACCCTAAGCCCTAAACCCCTAAACCCTAAACCCTAAAACCCTAAACCCTAAACCCTAAAACCCTAAACCCTAAAACCTAAAACCCTAAGCCCGAAGCCCCCCAAACCCAAGAAGCTGCAACAAAAATCAGGCGGACCGGCGCCTCTTGGAGCCGATGTATGCCCCATGGCCCAAAACTGGGTTTTAGAGTCCTACTGGGAGTTCAAGTACAATCATGTGCCCAGACTAAGGTTTGGGGTTTCAGGGGTCTTTCTGGGTTTTAGAGTACCATACTTGAATACTGTTGTTTTGGACCTGTTCCTTAAAGGAACCATTATAAATTACAAGTCTATACTTGTTTCTCCCTGGTTACTTCAAAGTCCAGCCAAAAGCTGCCGGGTTTTTAGCCTTGGACCATGCCGTGCTTAATCTTTTAGGGGTTTAGGGTTTATAGGGTTTGGGGTTTAGGGTTTGGGGTTTAGGGAAGCTGCCGGGTTTTTAGCGTCTGTCCATGCGTTCGTAATCTTTCAGGGGTGTTGGGCTTAGGATTTATGGGGTTTGGGGTTTAGGGTTTACGGTTTTAGGGTTTTGGATTTATTAGGGTTTAGGGCTGAGGCTGTAAGTTACGGTTTTGGTGAGCGTGTTGTGCTCTAGAGGTGTCTGGAACCTTATTTCAGGTGTTATAGGCTTGATGTTGTGTTGGTTTATGCTTTCGGGCTCCATGGGATGTAGACCGTACATTCGCATCACTTGATTGGGGCCACAGCAGTCGTTTACAGGCTGGTGCAAGGGCGAAGTCGACAACATGTTTGCTACCGGGGATGTTAACCGTACCCTACACCTCAACCTGTTGGCTCCACTTCTATCCCCTCTCTTCTTTCCCTGCTGGCTCAGCACAGTGTGGCGAGGATCGCAAGGCCATCCAAAACTTGGCCAGCCTGTCCAAGAAGCAAAACCAGGAAGAATGGTGGCGGAAACAGTCGCAGATATCAAGAAGCTCAAGGCTGTCGTCAAGGCCTACAAGGCCTTGAAGCCACCTCCCGGCAAGAAGCGGAAGGAGTTCCTGCACCCAAAACCCAAAACCCTAAACCCTAAACCCTATAAACCCTAAACCCAAAGCCCTCAACCAAGCATGTTGACTCCACCTGTGTGGGTCCAGTTGATGCCAAAAGCCTCCGGCCATGGTGGCAAAGCCCAGAGAGGTTGCAAGACCCTAGGGGTCCATGTGCCCAAATAGCACATACTTTGGCCCCAATGTACCTATATAGGGACTACTTTAAGGCCAATGTATATACTATATGAGTACATGGACCCTTAGGGAGATACCAGAGAGTCCAACACACGTGAATGAGAATAAGACAATGCGCTTCATAGGGGCCTCAATACCATGATCTCAAAGACTTTCCTCAAAACATGTGGTATTGATTTGCCGCAGGAAATAGATACTACACCAACACCCCTAACCCCTAAGTACTAAAACGCTACACTCTAAACCCCTCAAACCCAAAACCCTATAAACCCCTAAACCCGCACGTGGATAGCTTCAGACTGTCGACCACGGCTCCGAGCGCACACCAGACTGTGGCTACCTTGTCTCACCCCATACCCATAGGCCCCTAAGTAGGTCCTTTTTGGGGATTACCTTATAGGATTCGATCTAAATATAAACCACAAAAAGGAACTTCCTAGGGGCCTATGGGTATGCACCTAGAAGCTCTGGGTTTAGGGTTTAGGGTTTGTCTCAGCCCAAGTAGAGCGGGTAAATTTTAATCTTTTGTTGGTGTCATAATCCCTATGTAAGCCCGATATACGCCCAAAGGTTAACCTTCAGTTACCCAAGCTTCGAGGGAGTCCTTGGCTGGGTTGGCGTCGACGAGTTCCAGTATGGCCTGAAACATAAGCTGGCAGGCTTCAGCCGAAGACGCCTGGAAAGCTTTCCAGTGCCTCCGAGTACCTACGAATTTGGCCTGCTACTGTACCTACAATTCCGTATTTTTCGGGGAGATAAGCTAACCTCAAGACCCTAACCCCTAAACCCTAAACCCCTAAACCCTAAACCCCGCATAAGGCCTTTAATGTCCAATCTCAACATGCAGAGACGAGGTGAGCCTGAGCAAAGTCATCCGAGAGGCGGATCCGGAGGCAGGCGCAATCCCTACTCGGGTTTTAGGGTTTTAGGGTTCAGGGTTTGCAATAAAGGGGTTTAGGGCTTAGGGTTTAGGGTTTCTGCTCGGGTTTTAGGGTTCAGGGCTTGCAATAAAGGGGATTTAACGAGTAGCATAGGGTTCGGGGAGAATCTACTACCTACTACTCTCCACTTGTGGAGGGATTATACGGGGGATGTTGTCGCCTCTTATGCCGGCCCTACGGTAGAAGGTTTCCAAAACAGCCCATATGTCCGGTAAGTAAGGAATTATCGCGCCTCAAACAATAATGCGGTTGATGATACAAATCCTGCATTACCCATGATAATGAATGTACCTTGAATGTACCATCGTTTCCATAGTTTAGGGTCCTTGAGGTAATGCAGGATTTATGTGATCAAACGTATTCAGCCCCACGTAACTTTGATCAAATTATTTCACGACGTGGGATTTCTAGATGATATAACATGGCATACCCATTGGTATACTCTGTTTACGCTTGGGTCTCTGTGTTGTCGCTTGAGTTCGAGGTTTGAGCTTTCCAGAGTTTTAAACTTTTTTACTTGGGCATCTTTCTGGGCCTAAGGCTTTCACGAATTTTAGGTTTATGCCATAGGTCTGAGTCATTTCAGGCTTGAGATTTCAGTTGTTTCTTCTTCTGGTCTCAGATTGCCCTAAACCCTAATCCCTAAACCCTAATCCCTAGACCCTAAGACTTGTAGCCGTTCTAGGTAGCAGCAAGGTCCGGCTCCACCAAGAATGGTGATACGGTAGGTAACCCTAAAGGGTCCAAGTACCTAGTAATCGTTTTGGGTTTAGGGTTTAAGGTTTTAGGGTTCAGGGTTTAGGGTTTAGGGTTTAGGGTTATAGGGTTCAGGGTTTAGGGTTTAGGGAACTCAAAGGGGTCCAAGCACCTAAGAATCATATCCTCTCCCAAATGCTGACCTAGGAAGCTACTATCCGTAAACCAAGTACCTAATAATGAGGTCCTTCGGACCCGTAGGGTAAGGATGACGACAGTGAGAATGACTCTGATGGTCATGCGGACGGTGATGACCATCGTCTCCTCGGCCAGTTGAATTGACAAAGCCACAGGCTCCGAATCTTAGCCCGAAATGCTAAAAGCTTAACCCCCAAGCGTAAACCCAAATCCGTAGCCCTGCAAAGTGCTACAAGCTCAACCCCTAAGCGCAAACCCAAATCCCAAACCCTGCAGCCGAAACCCAAAACTTCCAAAGGCCATCCTCATGTACGAGCCAGCCCCTTTCCCGGCAGCCTGGATGGATGGCATTCTTTAGCTCCAAGGTTATTTTCCCTCACAGGGGGGCCTTTGTGGGACCATCCTAATCCCTAAACCCCTAAACCCTAAACCTTAAACCCTAAACCCTAAACCCTATAAGCCCTATAAACCCTTAGGACACCTAAACCCCTAAACACTTCGAAACTTTAAGAACCCTAAACCCTATAAGCCCTAAACCCTTGCCCTCAAAGGACTCATCTTTTCAGGCTTTTGGGCTTTTGAGCCCAACCACCCTATTATAAAAGGCTTTCGGGCTATATTGATGCTTCGGAAAGAGTTCCTAGGACACCCACACCCCTAAACACTTCGAAACTTTAAAAACCCTAAACCAGAAACCCTATAAGCCCGATTAGCCCTAAACTCTAAACCCTATAAACCCTAAACCCTAAACCCTAACCCTTAAACCCTAAACCCTATAAACCCCCTACGCCCTAAACCCTATAAACCCCCTAAGCCCCATAAACCCTATAAGCCCTACAAACCCTACAGACACAAAACCCTGTAGACTCTATAAACCCTATAGACCCTATAAACCCTATAACCCTTAAACCCTTATAAATCCTGGGGTTCCTATAAACCCTAAACCCCTATAAATCCTATTAACCCTATACACCCTGTAAGCCCTAAACCCTGTAAACGCTCTAAGCCTTGTAAACCCTATAAACCCTGTAAACCCTAACCTTCATCCCTAAACCCTATAAACCTTATAACCCCTAATCCAACGCTACAAGCCCTAAAAACTAAACCCTAAAACCCATAAGCCCTATAAGCCCTATAAACCCTAAGGGCACTTCCTAGGACACCATCCCTAAACCTTACTGTAAACCCTAAACCTAAACCTACAAACCCTAAACCTTAAACCCCTATACGCCCACAATAGACAGTTCCCAGGACACCATCCTAAAGCCCTAAACCCTGATAAACCCTAAACCCTAAACCCTACAAGCCCTAAACCCTAAGCCCTATAAACCCCCTATAAACCCTAAACACAGTTCCTAGGACACCATCCCGGCCTACGTCCCTTTGGCGGGCGGCGTGCGCCCGGTGGGCTTCCAAACCGGGCCCACGCCCGGAGAAGGCGAACGCCAGGCGCAAGGGTTTAGGGTCTTCCTTTAAAAGGGGTTTAGGGTTTTAGGGTTTTAGAGTCTTCCTTCTTTTTTGGGGTTTAGGGTCTCTTCCTTTTTTGGGGTTTAGGGTTCACGGTTTAGGGGCTTAGGGCTTATATAGGGTTTAGGGTTTAGGGGTTTAGGGTTTGGGGTCTAGGGTTTAGGGGTTTAGGGTTTAGGGGTTTTGGGTTTTGGGTCTTGGGTTAGGGTTTTAGGGTTTAGGGTTTTAGGGTCTTGTTTGGTGCTTGGGTTTAGGGCTCTACCCCGACCTACCAAAACCTGCGTTTGTTGTAGGTTCCATATGTGTTCTGTATTAGTTAGAGGGTGTGTAACAACAATTTGCAGAAAAGGAGTAATCTATTGTTGAAGGTACACTCTCTGGCATCTGGGCAGCCTACGCCCCCTAAACCCTAAACAGGCCATGCCTGCCGGACAGGTGCTGTCCTATCACATCTACTCGTGTGGCTTCGCCACGGACAAGTGCGACAGGACAGCCCCATCTTTTTTGAGGGCGCAGCCTTTAGGAGTTTGGGTTTGGGGCTGAAGATTCATTGGAGTTTTACCGCTCTTTAACCCTAAATAGCCTAAACTCCAAACTCTAAACCCTAAACCATTGGAGTTTTTACAGTTCTTCCAGTACTCAAACCAAGAGTCTGAAGGGTTCGGGGCCTATCGCTGCTAAGCTTTTCTTTTTCAGGGTTGCCCTTCGCACCCTTCAGCTTTGACGGTCGGAAACGGCCTACAACGCTCCCTGGAATCCCGAGTCGAAAGCCTAGGCCACACTCCACGTATGGACGACGGCTGATGATTTAAACGCTGCATCACCGAATAAAGAATATACCATGATTCCCCTAGTTTAGGTGATGATTTAAACCCTGCATCACCGAATAGGGAATATACCATGATTCCCCTAGTTTCGGGTTCTTAAGATAATGGAGGATTTATACCATCAATTTCAGGGCATCGGCTTTGGAGACCCACCATGAGGACAGCTCAGAAGGCTTAGGACGCAGGGTGTAATATATGGGCCTAAACAAATGCCGATTCTGTTTGGAGGGTTCCTTGATTATATGGTCCAACAATACACCCCCAACACCCTAATTTCTAATCTTTAAGGTCCTTATAAGGGTTTCATAGTATGAGGGTTGCAGGTCCTGTACTTTTAAGGGTCATTTGGTCTTTTAGGTTTGGGCTGATTGACCTAGGCTTTGAATATCCGTAGTCACTACTCTTAGAAGTCTGATTCGAGTTAGCATGTCGTAGTAAAGCAGCTATATAGTACTTATTTTGCTTCCCGTGTTGCGATGTCTTGATCAAGGCTTCCTAACCATTGCCTGAATCCCCACGCCCTAAACCCTAAGCCCTGTGCTCTACTGCACGGGTCGGCATAACTATTGATACTATCGCTTACAGTCCTTACTGTAAGTATACCAAAGTATTCCCGCAAACCCTAGTCTAATTGTCAATGATGGGACCCCTATAACTATAGGCCGCCAGAAAGACCCTAAACCCAATGCCCCGCAATACAGACCTTCGGAGGAAAGGCGACCTGCCTTCTCCAGTCTGCGAAGAATGCGACCGCATGGCAGACTCGGCAGTGGCTGCTGGTCATGCAAAACAGGACGGCATAGTACGGCCTCGCAGAGATCTCCGCATACGTAATCACATTCCTGCAGGTGTACCGTGTCATATAGTAGATGTGTATACGGCGACGAAAATGTATATGATGTAAGCATATACAAACGCACATGTATGATTCTTCGCAACTTAAACTTGTTGTAGACACTCGATTACTTCATGCCTACGATTGTCAATCACTCGTATCAAGATCTGGGAGGGGGATTCCCACCACGATGACCAGATATCCTGCCTAATTGCAGCAGCAAAGGCACTGCATGTATTGGATACTGATTCACATTATATACATATATATATATATGTGTATATACGTATTTATGTTTATTCATTTGTATCTATTCATATAAAGGGCCCTTGATAATAGTGGCCACGGCTGCTGTATGGAACGGGGCAGAAAAAAAAGAAACACACTGCAGGTATAATGTAGGGTTTAGGGTTAAGGGTAGAGGGTTTAGGGCTTAGGGTTAGGAACCTGATTAAGAAACCCCTCACCCTACCTAGACCTGCACCTTTTGTTGGTTCCCTAAGTTTCTTATTATAGGATCCGAACCATGAAATCCGGGGTTCTTGTTCAGAGGTTTAATTTAAGCTATCATAAATAGGAGTCTATAGGAAATAATATGGTTTCCTTATTATGGTAAGTCTCTTAACAAGAACTCAGAATTGGTCATCCAATACGAGGTTCTACATTTAAGGGTCTAGGGAGGGAGGATGCGTTGCCTGGAGGTTCATGGGTAGTTCTCTAAATCAGGATCCCTTTTTTAAGGCTTAAGGGTTCCTTAAAGGGATCTGTGAGGGTTTCTATAAGGGTACTAAAAGGGATAGTTCTCTAAATTAGGGTCCCTTTTCTAGGTTATATGTAGGGTTATAAGTCCATTAACATGGGTGATAGCTGTAGGTATCCTACTTATACCCACACTTATAATCACCCATGAACCTCCAGGTACAACCGCCCAATATTTATAAGGGTTTAGTTATTTAAAGGAGCGCTCCGTGTTAAGATACGGGGCAACTTAATATAGGAACCTGATGAAGAAACCCTGGGTCTTTACAGCGGCTCTTTTTTGGTTACTATTTTGGGGTTATCTGATCGGGGCTTCGCAATCAGGTTCCCAAGTTGGTAGTGCCAACCATCAGGCTTTAATTCCGAACGGACTGCGGGGGTACATTTTTTCTTTGGACATTGTTACTTGCACGACAATCCGCAATAAAACCCTAAACCCCAAACCCTATACCCTAAACCCCAAACCCTACCCGTAACGCCAAACCCTACAAAATAGTAGGTTATGACCCCTTAAATAGAGGGTAGAACCCCTAAAACGG
>CAJNJA010018121.1:0-10713 GCA_905231915.1 Symbiodinium necroappetens | reverse complement strand
GGCTTGGGGTTTAGGGTTTGGGATTTCGGCAACTCTGGGTTTCGGGTTTTTCGTGTTTGGGATTTCGAAACTTGGGATTCAAAGACAGGTTCAGTGCAAGCGGGGTTCAAACAAGCGGCAACCAAGCGCACTGACAGCCGACAGTCCGAGGATTCCAGGTTTTGGGGGTTCTACCCATAGGCCCCTAAGTAGTTCCTCTTTACTGTTTTTATTTGGAATCCTATCAGGTAATCCCGTGTTCAACTCAGGGGTGAGTTGGCATCCAAATTAAACCACCCAGTTCCATCCACGCCCAGGGTCTACAGAGATGTCGCTGCATCTGCTCTCATTGTCAGGGATCTGACAAGGTATCCCCCGCAGCCCTGCGTCAAAAGCTACCTTGTTGCAAGGTTTGGGGTTCCAGCTTCACCCTAGACCACACTAAGGGCAAGTCAGTGAAGTGCGACTCCCCGCCGGTGACGAGGACGTCAGCCTGCACCAACAGAGCGATTTTGCGCGGAAAGAACTAGTGGGATGATTTGGGTTTAATGTAGGGCTTAGGGTTTGGGCTGGTCTTCAGTATTCGAAATGGTCCTGGGGTATATACTAATTTGTTCAGGCTTCTATAGTCTATGTTCTCTAAATGAAGGGTCCCGTTTAGGTCCCCAATATAGTGCGGCACCCTTACAAAAAAGGACCCTAAAACGTACCCTAATTTAGAGAACTACCCATAAGGCATTTGTGTTCCGGGAGGGGTTTACTGCCTGAGGCTGTCGGGCAATAGGTCTCGGATCCATCAATGCTTGGTTGGTAAGTGGCAGCTTTTCAACTGCTACCGTTGCGAACTTCCTTTGGAGAGTTTGGGCGCTTGTGCTTCAGGGTGCAATGCCCACGGTCTCCAGTGTCATTCCTTTTTGGAGCGACTTGATCGGATCATAAAGATCAAACTTATAGAGCACTTATTGTAAAACCTAAGCCCTTTGTCCTCGGTTGTATCGAATCGATACCAAAAAAAGTCTCCATTGTGGTTCCTTGCTCGGTTACCCGATAGGACTCCAACTTAAAGCTTCAACCCTAAACCCTAAACTCCAAGGAAGGAACTACCATGGAGCCGGTGTCTTATTTGGGACTTTGCGGCTCCCCCGAAAACAGGTTTAGGGGTTAGGGTTTGGGGTTTTGGGGCTTTAGGGATTAAGGTTTTGAGGTTTAGGGTGTGGGGTTTAGGGTTTAGGGTCACCGCATCTTTGAGGGGCTCAGCACTTCAGCGGTTCCTGCAAGTCTTCAATATTTCACTCGGCTTCGGGATTTCGCAATACGGTTTTTTAAGATTCCATGCGATCTTCAGGCTCCAGCAACCGAGCGCCATCTCAGATGCAAAGCAAGCGGATACCAGTCTTTACCAGTTTGCCTCTTCTGCAAGCGTCGCGCACTCCTCGTCCATATCACAAGCCTTCTCTGCACCTTGAGCACGAGAATAGCATTTCAGGGTCCGGGGCTTCGGTGAGAGACCCGGGGAGGGTATGCAGAAAAAGGGTTAAGTTCCGTGCCCTTAGCCCTCAAACCCATGGGCTAGATGCCATCCGCAGAAGCCACAAGACGCCTTTCGTGGGGCTTGGTTGAGGGATGTTTAGGGTTTCGGCGGTTTCGGCGGTTCAGGGGCTAGGGTGCTTTGGAACAAAGCAGAATCCAAAGCATTGCTGCGGACAGGCGGCATCGCTCGAAGTGCTGCTTGCATTTCTTCCAAGGCATTCCACAGCTGCGCATGCAGATTTCCTGCCCGAACTTACACAAACCAGAAGAGCTATGAGTTGCGTGGGTTGGTGAAGTTAGGTAATTCGAGTCGATAAGTTGAGATCACTGTAGGACTTAGGGCAGTACTGTCCCATTGGAAGTCCCCTTAGCCCGTTGTCCATCATTGTCACAAGGATCCCGCAAACTACCGGTTAAGTTGAAATGCTTCACCATCAGCTCTACTAGTATTTTCTTCGAAGAAGATGCCTAAAAAACACGAAAACACAGCAACACTGACCCTCATGAGCAGATAGTCAAAAAAGTTTTTGGATCGACTCAACAGCGCAGGCCAGGGCTCAGGGATGCTCATGTCAGCTTACAGCCCGTTCGAAGGACTCACGAGAGCGAGAGAGAGACAGACAGAGAGAGAGAGAGAGAGACTAAGAGCCTGAATTCATGCCCTATCTCCATGCCCTATCTCCTGCCGTATTACAGAACCATGAGGACCATGCCCGCCTGGCCAACTATTCACCAGACCTGACGCAACTAGAACTAGACTGACAAGGCTCGACATGCTGAGGCAGGGGCTGGAATATGCATGTGGAGTGATCATGTATGACCGAAACCCTAAAGCCCTAAAGCTTCAACTCTAAACCCTAAACCCCTAAACCCTAAAGATAGGNNGGGGGGGGGGGGGGGGTGTTCGCAAGACAAGGATTTCCATTTATTTACAGCCTAAGAGTTCGCCATCCTACAACTACAAGGATGAAACAATTGGGATGAGACCTTTCTGCAGACCCCGGTGCCACAACCCACGTGGCCCTAAAGCCCTACAGTAGGCCTTTGTAAACCCTCGAGCCTCGACCCCCAACCAACCTCCCTTATTGCAACAATCCCTATACTTCACACTTCACACCCTTAAAATCCTAGGAGCACTTTGAACCGTTGAACACTTTGGTTTTACAGGTGCGTGTTGCAGGGCAAGTGTTGGAAGCTGCTTTGGGGGAATTTCGATCTCAGTAGTGTGACATCCACTGCAGTGCTTCAGTGCTTGGAAAGGGTGGGTTTCAAGAAACCGTGTTGCTGGAACATGGATAAGACACTGCCCTAAACCCTAAACCCTTCAATTCCCCAGTGTAACCAGGTTCTAATTATACTCGAAACCAAGCCCAAAAAAAAGATTCCTAATTTTCTTCGAGGATGAAGATGAATCCCATAATATGGGTAGTTCTCCAAAATTGGGTTCCTTTTAGGGGGTCTTTGTTTACGGGTGCCGTGCTATAATATTGGGGACNNCTAATTCAGAGCACTACCCATATAGAAGCCGAAACAACTACTTTACCAATACTAGGTCCCTAATTATAACTCTACTACAAAGGAGCCCAAAACCCTATTCTAATGATTCAGCCTCCTACATTACAGCCCGACTGAACCCTTTGCAACCTTAAACCCCATAGCCCGCAACCCGACAAAAAAAATATAATCTTACAAAAAAGCTCCCTCTGTGTAGAGAAGAGCTTTCGTTTGAGACCCAGCTTTGTTGATCAGGGTGTCGGGGGGGGGACCACCCAGAAATTGTCCCAAAACACCCTCCGTTTTCGAGCCAACCCCCCAGGCCATGAGGTGTTTCAGGCGTGGGCCGCGCGGGCTCGCTTTCAGGGCTGCGCACGGGACTACAGGAGAGACGTCTTGTTGGAGAAACGGGACCCCGATGATGCTTGTGATGCCTGGTGCCGGGGCCATGGCTTTGCCCTTCTTCCCATCGCCCTTTGTCTGGCCAGGTCAGACACACTGGCCAGACTTGGCATGGCCTTTGACTTTGCCCTTCTTCCCATCGCCCTTTGTCTGGCCAGCTGTGTCTGGCCACTGCAAGTCTCAAGAGGCCCTGGCCCTAAACACTGAACCCTATGCAAAAATCCTATACCCAAGACCCTACAAAACCCCACCACCCCCAAACCATAAGCTCTAAGCCTTGTGCCCTAAATCCCACATTAAACCCACAACCCCTAAACCCTAAACCCTGAACCCCTAAACCCCCAAATCCCTGAACCCCAACCACCTTTAAAAGAATGCTCCTTGCGAGACGTCGCAGCCATAGGCCCAGATCTTTGGGGCCCCAGCCCGCCTCACAGGTCGGAGGTCCTTCGGCCCAAAAAAGCAGGGTCTCTTAGAAGGGCTTAGGGCTTAGGGTTTAGGGCTTAGGGTTTAGGGTTTAGAGTTTAGAGTTTAGAGTTTAGGGTTTAGGGTTTAGGGTAGGGTTAAGGGTCTGTTTTGAATTTAAAACAGGGTCTCTTAGAAGGGCTCCTTTTGAAGGGTAGGGTTAAGGGTCTGTGTTGAATTTTAAAAGCAGGGTCTCTTAGACGGCTCCTTTTGAAGCGTAGGGTTAACGGTCTGTTTCAAAATTAAAACAGGGTCTCTTATAAGGGTGGTTTACATAGGGGTTCCTTGAAAAGTTCCTTTAAGCAGGTACCGACCAGGCCGCCATGCCCCTCCCCTCTCCCCTCCCTCCCTCTCGCTCTGGACTTCACTGTAGGATTTCAGTTTTGGTTTGAGGGTTGCGGATTCAGGGTGTAGGGTTTTGGGTTTTGGGCGTTGTGCTTGTATGGTGCAGGGTTTAGGATTTGGGCCTCCGTCATTTACGTCGGGCTTATATTGAAGGAGGCGAATGTCCATGGACGGCCGGATGCTCTACAACCCTAGACGAGCCCTACGCGACGATCCCGAATGCTACAGCACCCAACACCGCTTCACGATCCATCCATAAGGCAACAAGGCGTCTTGAGTATGGGTTGTAGGTTTTCCTCTCCCCTCAACCCCATATAGTGATCCGAAAAGAAGATCGAAAAAAAGCAGAGCAAGTAGTCCTTCGGACACACCGGTGTAGTGCACATCACCTCATGTTCTGAGCAACAACTACCATTAAGATACCTATTTCAACTCTCCTCGGAGCCTGTTCGGCCCATTTAGCCTGTATCAGAGTGCACTGGGCTCGGGTCTCTTGGCCTCTCACATGTGGTGCAAAAGTAGCACCCGGTGCACACAGTAGATGACCTTTTAACCAAGCTGGCGGCAAAACTGTGGCACGACCAAAATGCCCAAACCCGACACCCTACCTAAGCCACACTCAGACGCACCAGATACAGCAAGGGCATAAGTAGCTTAAATGCAGCTCTGGTGGAGACTCGGAGCAACCTTAGTTGCTACTTTTGACTCACGACTCATAACACGAAGTTTGCTCCTGAGCTGCAAAAAAGCCCAACATGCACTGCTGGAGCCGAAGATGTTCAGACTTGGCCTGCTGTTCTATCGCCTTGGTACCTAAACAGCTGAGGAGCCTCCATCTACGGGGCCCAAGTACCCCTACAGAACTGCCCTCGCAAATCCGAGCTCCTGATTTTTGTTGGAATCCGTTGGCCCCTATAAACTCTAAACTCCTGAAGGCTTCAAAGGAGCTCTCAAAGGAACAGCTTGAAGGGAACCCCCCGAAACTCTCCGAATCGGGAACCATAACACCAAAGCCCTTAAAGGATCCGAAAACCCTATACTCAAACGAACCTTTATGGTACCCTGGTTTAGGGTTTAGGGTTTATGGGCTTAAATGGAGAGACCCCATCAGATTGAGACTTCCCCCTTTCTCTGCCCGGCCACCGTCGAATACGCGGAGGCCAGGCGCCCAAAGAGTGCCAGCAAAACCGGGAAACGCACCGCATGGCACATGGCTTCCGGGGTCTAGTTTATGAGGGTTTGCTACCCTAAACCCTAAACCCTAAACCGTGCTGCCACATAGGGGTCGGGGTAACTAGAAAGACAATCCCCTTCTAGTCCTCGTTCAAAGTATGATTTCATGCCCCGATAGTAAGGCTTCCGCGGGTTAGGGGTTGGGCTTCTTTTAATTTTTCTTTATTGCCATGTAAAGATGGGTGCCCCGGACACTGCGATTTAGGGGCAGGGTTTAGGCATTAGGGCCTAGGGTTTCGGGTTTGGGATTTAGGGTTTAGGGTAGGGTTGCAACAATACAGGTCTGTGTGTAAATATGCTCGTCGCAATCGCAGCGATGCTTATGTCACAAGAACTTGTTGTCTACGTCCTGGCTTGTTGTGCTGCCTCTTACAAGCGATCTAGGACCACTCGGTACCCTTCACATCAGAAGTTTCTCTCTGTCATCATCTACGGCGGTTGGAAGCTTGAGAAATAGCAGAAGTTTCCATATCTCTCTAGTTTAGATTCTATGCTAGGATTTGGTTGGTCATTTCTACGTTCGGGATTCCAGGATTCCAGGCCAAGCTCCTGAGTCTTTGAACCCTGCATTTGGAGTCAGCACTCTCAAAGTCAGACCTCGTATGCATGACCTACCATGTGGATGAACACGGAGCTCAGCATCATACGCTGTGTTCCTCAACAGCCCCACACCGTCAGACATGGACTTCGAGGCTGTGACCCTGAAATCCCAAGCTCAACACCTTCACATGCTGCACCCGAAGCTCCCGAGCAAGATACCACGTAGCCCGGGATAAACCCTACCCTACGGGTCCATGTACCCAAATAGTATATACTTTGGCCTTCATGTAGTCCCTATATAGGTACTTTAGGGCCAATGTATATACTATTTGGGTAGATGGACCCTTGGGGCTACTGAAGATCATCGGCCAAACAAAAACATGCGAACATCACCAAGAGCCAGTCTGCTCACAGTGCCCGATGTACCTGGAAAACAATCCCTAGGCCTCCAAGGACCTTATAGTTAGGGCCCTAGACCCCTTAAGGACCCAATAATAAGGTCCCTGGAAGCATAGGGAATGTCAAGCGAACAGGTATCAGACAAGGTTTAGCACGAGTGTAAGAAGTCCGGATGTTACATGACACGCTGTGCTCCATAATTATCCTGTGCAAAACGCAAACAACTATTGTAGCTCACTATAGATGTTGCTTGCGATCGTGATTGTCAGACAGGCCGTCACCGTCCGAACGCGTTCTCTTCCACTTTCCATCTATCGCCCTTCCACTCCGGTAACCTTTCCTTTCTTGAAAGGGGAAAGTGTGTTGGGATGCCGATAGAAGGCTATTGATTTTGGAGCCCGACAAAGGGGTAGTTAGGGCTCCCTACATAGTGGTTCTAGGGTTCGGGCTGTTCGGGACTGGAAGCACCTGGAGTTAAAGCCTACGGCGCAAGGGGCCAAAGTCTTTTTGCACGCAACAGATAAGGGGCTAGGTTCCGGGGGTCTAGGTTTCAGGATTGAGTCAGTGCTTGATTTAGTCAGCTTGGATGTCAACATTCTTAGGCTTATTGAGTTGGCACTGTAATTCATACTCAGTAGTATATGACATCGTTAGGAGTCGGTGCTACAAAGGCTCTTGAACGGTTTAGGTTGTGCTTTAGTATCTTCCCCTTCGGGTTGTAGGTTTCGGTGGCTTGGTCACAAAAGGGGGCCTCAACCGTCAAAGACGAGCGCATCAGTGTATGGGGTCTTGCTTAGGGGGTTTGAGCCTCAAGTGTCACACGACTGGTCACCAGACCTTCCAAAATCCCGTAATTCAGGAATATACCTTAATTCCGAATAGGGCCCTCCTATAAATTAAGGTATATTCCTTAGTTGACGGATTTTGGAGCCTCTTGGTACCCTAAGCCCTAAAGTCCTGGGCTCCGCCGGGTCACTCCTCCAGCTTGTCGGAAGAGGAAGACCCGTTGACTGGAAGGTGCTTGAAGTTCTGCATGACGAACCGCCGCCTCCGAAGGGGGGTTTGGGGTTTCGGGCCGCGGCCGGGAGGGATTTTATGTAATTAGGGGGTCTTCATAATTGAAATTGAGCTTTGGGGCTCCTTCATGGTACAATGAATAATAAGCAGCTCCATGGATTAATATCGGTAATCGCTTAGGCCCCTATCTCACTTCCGCTTCCGGGCTGATTCTGAACAGGCGGATACCATTTTCTGTTTTAAGTACAATGCAATCTTCAGTTCCTTCCTCTCGGCCTTGTTTTGAAGATTTTGTGGTGTGTTAGCTGAAGATCTCATGGTGCCATGGTTTTGAGATTGAGGGATTCCTGGGTCGAAGGCTGTGGTTGCAAGTTGTGCAAAGGTGACCCATCACCCCTAAACCCATCACCCCTAAACCCTAATTTCCTTAAGCCCCAAAGAATAAACTCTATCGACTCCTGGAGACGACAAAAAACCTCGAGACCAGAGGAAGGACATACATTGCTTGCATGCTTCGGCAGCTAGGGGCGTGCCATTTCCTGCTCGCCGGCGAATTCGAAGCAAACGGCAAACTTGTATCACAACCAGGTGCTTTTAAGGGCATCTACGAGTCCTATAACACATACTGCCATCATCGTTTTGCAATAAACCCTAAACCCCTGAACCCCACTCCGATTTAAGCCATCCCGAACCATATCAAACCTTAAACCAGCAACAAACCTCTTAAAGCCACCCGTAAACCTCAAACCCATCAATAAGCCAAGTTCCCCAACCCAGATGCAAAGCCCGCTCGAAACCTCAACACAAGGGCCTGAATAACTCGAACAGGGCTTTCGGATATTTTTGCTCTCATTCATGAGCCTTCTGTATGATGATATGGAACCCTACAGCAAAAAAAACACTATTGCTACTATCCCTAGGCCTCCAAGGACCTTATAGTTAGGGCCCTAGACCCCTTAAGGACCCAATAATGAGGTCCCTGGAAGCATAGGGTACACCATTATACATGAACCGAAAAGTGGATCGCCCACGGTTTGAGCCTGGAGGGCGTCAGCTTCTCCAAAGCCGTCCTCGCACGACCGGGATCCAGCTTCCACCTTTGGCTTAGCTTGTTTGAAAATTTGTAAGGGATTATCGACTGTAGAGGCCTTAATATTTAGAACAAGGTTTGGTGTAACGATAATTAGGATTAGAAGTGCACCTACATTCTGATTAAGGTGCTATGGTTGGCCTTATATCACCCCGATGGGAGGATTGAGAAAACATGGCACTAGACCGGGGTATGGGGATGACTGGGGTTTAGAACGAACTTGCCGTCTTCATGCAGTAACATCCAAGACCTAGGAACCCTACAAAGCTTCGCGCTAAAGGCTTGGGAATGCATTTTGGAAACCGCGTCTAAACCCTAAACCTGTCTTTTGGGTTCTAAACGGCCCGAGCCACTTCGAGACGAACAGGGCGATGACCTTCATGTCGAGGGGCTGGGCCTCAGAGGGTTTTAGTTGAAAAAAGGGGGCCGAAGCATAATTAGGGTTTAGGGTTTAGGGTTTGGGGTTTAGGGTTTAGGGCCGAAGCATAATTAGGGTTTAAGGTTTAATGATTTATAATTACCGATACCAATTTGGGACTTCTTGTGTTGTAGATCTGGTACCATAAACACCCCAAAACCCTGGTCTAGCTGTTAAGCCCGCTGGCGTATCTTCTTAGGTTGCTTTGGAGTGGGTCGGGCTGGACCATCAGGTGCTGAGCTTCCTGGCCCAAAGAAAAGGGTTAACCTTTTCAGATATGGTAGGACCATACAATCCCTAAACCCCTAAACTACGCGAAGGGCCCTAAACCCTAAGGACCGAAACCCAACGGGGTAAAAAGTTACCTACTCAGCTGCTAAGTTTCTTCTGCGAAGGGTTTTAGCCGTTGGGGCTCTTGCCTTGGGGGCTCTAGGCTTCAACCATGTTATGGGGGTGCGGTACTTCTCCAAATTAGGATTCCTTTTAGGGTCCTTCTTCTAAGGGTGCCGCACTCTCCTTTGGGGACCGAAAGAAGGGACCCCGAAATTTAGAAAACTATACCCCTATGGGATCCTCGGACGAAGTTCCGGTGAATTATACCATCTCTGCCCATAGGCCCCTAAGTAGTTCCTTTTTAGGATTACCTTATAGGATTCTACATACAAACCACAATAGGGAACTACCGAGGGGCCTATGGGTGGGTTTTCTCTTTACGGACCACGATGGTGAGGCCCGCCTAAGGCCGCCAAAGTCGACCAACCCTTAACCCTTAACCCTTTAAGCCTCGAAACCCTAAACCACGGTTTAGGGTGTAGGGTTTAGGGTTTTAGGGTTTTGTTTAGGGCCATTAACCCGGAAACAAGACAAAACAAACGCGATAAAAGACCGCTTGCAAAGCCTCTTACGCTCCACTCAACCGCCGATCTCTGGATCCGGCGGCCTCAACATCCTCACTGCTAGATTTCAAAGGCCCTATATAAACCGTACAATCGCAAGACTAGGCTAGGGCTTAGGTTAGGGTTTAGGCTTTGGGCTCACATGGCATATGCATAGGGTTTGGAGAGTCTCAGGGCTTGAGCGCTATGTACCCTAAACCCTAAACCCTTCTCCAAAACCGGACCCCCCAAGAGCCCCTTAATAGAGCTCTGATGGTCTCTGTACTTAGGGTATATCAGAGGGTAGTTGGGGGGTCTAGGAAGTTGCAAAAGCCCATAATTCACCCTGGGAGAAGCTGGGACAGCTGCTGCCCCTGCGGGTGGCATCTTCGGCATAGGGGCCGCCAAGGGACCTCCCACTGTTCCCGAAAGCCTAAACCCTCAGCTTCTTCGGGTTTCTTTTGGGGTTTGGGGATCTTGGGGTTTAGAGGCCCTAAAACCCCAAGATCCCCTAAACCCGAAGATCCCAGCCTCATCGCCAGACACCCCTAAGTGCTTGAAACGGCGGAGAGGTTTTGGTTGTTCCAAGGTGGCGGCTCGGCTTTTGGTGCGGAACTTGGCTCGGCTTAGTCGCAGCCGCAGCAGGAGGTGGAGGAGCAGGAGCAGTAGTAGGAGAAATAGTAATAGTAATTGTAATAGTAGTAGCAATTGCAATAGTAATAGTAATGGTAATGGTAATGGTAATAGTAATAGTAACAGTAATAGTAACAGTAGCAGTAACAGTAACAGTAACAGTACCAGTAATCGTAATCGTAATCGTAATCGTAATCGTAATCGTAAATCGTAATCGTCGTCGTCGTCGTCGCCGTCGTAGTAGTAGTAGTAGTAGTAGTAGTAGTATGTTGAAAGCGTGGAACCTTCTCGAT
>CAJNJA010018120.1:16455-34036 GCA_905231915.1 Symbiodinium necroappetens | reverse complement strand
CCCTGAAACCCTAAAGCCTTAAACCCTAAACCCTAAAACCCCAAAGCCCTAAACCCTGAACCCTAAAGCCCTAAATCCTACTGCAAGTTTCGCCCTGTACTTATCGCTGTTGAGAACCGACGCCTAGTCCTGATGCCGCTTAAGACTTATCTGGGTTCTTGCTAAGGGATATATTTTAAGTTGCCATAATAAGGAAACCAGATTATTTGATCTAGGTTCCTATTATGGTAACTTAAATTAAATCCCTTAACAAGAGCCCAGTTGTTTCCGGAACCATGCGCTGCAATGTCACGCGGACCAGGGACGTTGTAACCTGTAGGTTTTGGCCTTGAAGGTACTTGTACAGTTTTCAATGGACACACCCTCTGGGATACTTCTGCCGGCAGAAAGGTATGGCCTTGTTCGTCGAAGTGCTGGAAGCCTTGATCGAGGGCATGTACTGGCAGGCAGGGCTAGCGGGATTTAGGGTTTAAGGATTGTTCAGCGAAGATTTGGAAGTGCACTTGCATTTTGTGCAGACTTTCTTTCAGCTGGAATCGCAAAAACGCCAAGGACCTGCGTTTTCTTGAGCTTCGAGTAGCGGCCAAACTGTCCTGACTCGAGCAACCCAAGGTTAAATGGTTGCACGGAGGTGTTTTCCTGCTCCCTCGACCGAAGAAGTGACAGCCACATCTTCAGAAGCCCCCCTGGAGCCACACAATGCTTCCCTCCTGAACCAAGTATGCGCCAATGCACACCCGGAGAAGCAAAGACTTTGGTTTTAGAGGCGTTCGCTCCGCTCAGTGTCCTAGAGAGGTACCTCACTATTCACACATACTGTTTGGGGGCCGAAGAAGTACTTGGCCTAGCAATGCGGGATGCACGCAAAAAAACATGTCTCGATACTCTCGACTCAGCAAATCGTTCTAGCAAGCCGGGATATGGGGTTGATCCAGGGGTTTATAAGGGAAAGCTAAAGAAGCGCATAGACTTCCTGAGTCGAAAAGTAAAGGAGACGTTGGTGCAGCCGTCCAGATGCTTCGCCTGCACAGAGGGGGGGGGGGGGCTGTTGCAAGCAAGCGCGGATCCGGTTTTATCGAGCATTCCTTAAGTTGAACCATAATTTATGGCCACCGACAAGTAGAAGAGAGTCGACTGTAATGTTCGGTGTCCCATTTAACCAAGGGATTCTCGGGGTTGACATTCCAAGCTTTGGCTTCAGGGTTTTTGGGGGTTTGCCTAAACCCCCTAAAGTAGGTAAAATTACGGTAAAAGAATGGCCCAAAACCTCTAAAAGGCCATTATTCTATATACTGTTGGGGCCCAGGGAAGATGTATTTATTGGAGTCAGGCTCTGCAGGAGTTGGGACTCCATGGGGGCCAAAGCACCAACTCGAGCTTGCATATACAGTGCAGACTGAAGCGCACGACACCGGCACCGTAGATGTCCGGCAGGTATTCGTGAGGCAATCATAAATATGTGGTCTGATCGTGTAGTTCTAGACAAATGTAGATGGCATTGAATCCCAAAACCCAAAGCCCAAAACCCTAAACCCCTAAACCCAAAGCCCAAAACCCTAAACCCTAAACCCCTAAACCCTAAACCCTGCATGCACCCACAGTCCTGGATTCCAGGGAACCCCACACCTGGTCCTACGGCGCCAAACCCATCCAAGGCTATTTGGAGCCTTATCTGCAGAACCAGGTCGTCAACGTCACCGGCTGCTGGCGCCAGACGTGCCCCATGTGAAAGTCAACGTGTTTAGACTCAGGAACATTCTGGGAAAGACCTAACCCTAGACTCCCTGGCCCCTAAACCCTAACCCTCGGCAGTCGTAGGCCATGCCTGCCTGGTGCGAGTGAGTCGAAACCCTAACCCTTTGAGATTTTGGCAGACTTTAGATCTGCCAGCCGGTAGTACAGCTATCAGGGGTAGGTTCTTCATACCTCCCCTATATCTAGCGGTTCACATATCCCACGGCACTGTCCCCAAGATTACCGATGTCTGTGGTGAAAGCCATGGTCGAGCGGCAGGAACCATCCCCAACTTCATCAAACTCTAAGCACCCAGACAGCCCGAAACCTGCCTGGGGCAGAGAGTGATGTGGAGATCCTGAGCGACCCCAACTAACAAAGTCTTTAAGTATTACATCCTAATTCCAACAAAGGAGCTAAGATTTCAGCAAGGCCCCTGATTCCTCCCAGGCACGGCAATTGGCACCGAGTGGCCGCAGCTCGGAAAAGCACTCGAAGGGAAGCGTGTTCTCTCCTTTGCCCGCAGACTCCGCGTGCTGTTTATCGCAGGGTTTAGGGTTCAGGGTTAGCGGTTTAGGGTTTAGGGTTTATGGTCCAACAACGGAAAGCTGTAGGATTTGGAGATGCCGTTCGGTTATCCTTCGGCGGGTAACGAGCCCTCACTGGAGGCGGAGGCTTGTTGCAGTTTACAGTAGCTGCCCAATGCAAGGCGTCGACGTGCAAAACGGTATACCTACAGTCCAGTTCGATTCTTGCGTCGCGGCCCTAAACCTTATAAACATATTAAACTGTATAGTGCTCAAATGGCTTTCGTCCGCAGGTGTCGCCTGAAAAAGGCTGCTGAAGAAGCCTCAACGTCCCTTTTTACTGTAAGCTATTAAAAGCCTCTACTATGGAGAAAGCTTACGACGACCCTAGGACTTACTCCCAAGTCTGGAAAGCTTTGAGCTCCCTTCGAGCCCAAGCATAAGGGCCTTCTGTGTTTCTAAAATCTCCAACATGCTAAGCACCCTGCACCTTGAGCTACCGGACATTTGCATTGGTTTGAGATTTTGCCCTAAACCCTAAACCCTAAACCCCAAAAACCCTAAGCCCTACAGCCCTAAACCCCTAAACCCAGGGCGGCCTGAGTCTAGGACGCAGAGTGGAAAGGTCGACGGCGTGAGTCGAAACAGGAGGAAGCCGAAGAGCAAGTGGAGGAAGCTTGGGTCAATCCCCTTGTCTGAACTTAAGACCCTGAACCCTTATGCCCCTAAGCCCCTAAACTCAAAACCCCTAAACCCTAAACTCCCTAAACCTCAAAAAAGGGTTTCGGAGGGTTTTGGAGTTTCGAAGGATTTGGCTACAAGCCCTAAGCCCTAAGGCGCAGATGATGAAAAAGTTGATGACGTTCTTTGGGCGTATCGACGAACTGACCGAGCCCACGCTTTCTGAAGATCAGAAGCAGGCAGCGCCGTGCTTTCTTGGGAAGGTTCAGAAAGCAAGAATACCTTGTGACGTGTTTGAAAGCAATAGGGATCCTATGTTTGACTAACACACCGACCCCACTACTCTTTGAATCGAAGATCCTAGTGTTTGAAAGAAGGAATACTGGTATCTACGGCTATAGATTAGGATCGCCTTTGGCGGGGCTGCCATAGCTGCAGGCAAATCTTCTTCGACCACAGGACCGGTCTCCCGAGACGGACTCGAAGAAACAGATGCACAGCCACCTCCCACCCAAGAAATAGAGCTCGACATGTAGAGAGATGCAGACAAGGGCGCACATGGATCTGCGCCTCTTCGCACTTGCAGCAAAGGCGTGCACACACGCAGGAAGCCACGCTCAAGCTTCAAAGCCCATGTGTTGAAATCACCAACTCCCTCACGAACCCCCAAATCTTGGCAAGAGAACCCAATATCCCTCAATTAAGGAAGATACCTCAAATCATAATATTATTAAGCCCCCTATAGTTTAAGGTATATCCCTTAAGGGGTCTTGCGGTTCTCTGGGTAGCCTACACCCTAAACCTAGCCGACCCCTAAGCCCTAAAACCGGACCTCTACCCACAGAGTTTCGAGGCAGCCTGGGATGGCTTCCAGAAGGTGCCGGCAGCCTTCGTGGCGTTTATGAACTCGATGAAGACCATGAAGGGCGCAGACAAGGATGGTTTTTTTTTTCGGGCTTTGGGTTTTTAGGGCTGAGGGCTTTCCTTTTTTTTTTTTTNNGGGGGGGGGGGTTCGGGCTTTCGGTTTAGGGCGCCGTTTTTAAACAAAAGGGGTTCGGGATTTCCAGTTTACCGTCCTTAGGCCCCAGACGAGAATGCCGAAGGGGTAGGTAGGATTTGGGGTTCGGGGCCCAGGGCCGCCCCAGCCCCAGACCCGAACCCCTTGCTGCAGTGAGCTGTTCAATGCATCCTATAGGTAGTATAAGGGAGACCCCTCAAAGGGGACCCTTCTGAACCCTACTTATGGCTCTCTTAAACGGGCTATATCCCCAAGGGTCCCCCTCATGCTACCTCCCATAGTCTCAACGAACTCGGACGGATCGCCCGGATTCTCCAAGCTGCGAGAGTCGAAACTCTAAGCCCAACACCCTGAACCCTTCAACCCAAACCCTGACCTTTACAAAAAAACAAAGAACTCTAAGTCCTCAGCCTGAACCATAAACCTTAAACTGATCCTAGAGACCCCCTACCATAACCCCTAAGAGACCATAAACCTTAAATTCATCCTACAGACCCTACCAGAACCCCTAATTAAGAGCCTTCCCCCCTCTGGGCAGGTCAACCTCTGCCGAGTCTTCAAACTTGCGAAAGAGGTCGCGGCTTCTGGGCAGCCCATGAATTGGCAGGTGCACCTTAGGGTTTAGGGCTTAGGGTTTAGGGGTTTAGGGTTTAAGGGTTTAGGGTTTAGGGCGCTCGGCAAAACCCCTCGCCATCATCATCACCACCAGCAGCAGCAGCATCATATCATTATCGCCATCATTCCACAATAGTACCAGTTATTGTACTGTAGCAGAGGACTATCGTAACAACACACTTGGGCTATGGAAAGGTTTTCAACACCAAATTCAGCATCGGCATCGCCATGCTCACAAACAGTGTCCATCCTGACCCATCATCAGTCTGAGAAGCATCCTCGCGGTCATCCCAATCACTGTCATCGCAGAGCCTTCAGTGAGACATGTGGCAATGATGTGACACCGTAATCCCGTTTCAATAGCAGCAGGTGACAACAATAGTTTCAACATGAATAGCAGCAGCAGCAGCAGACTGGACGGCGACGACCTCAAAACAGAGCCCGGGCAACTTTTAACACCCGTAGATGCAGAGATAAAAGTATGGCATGCGGTCAACGCAACAAGTTGAACAGGGCAATCATGACACAGGCAAGTCACAAGAGTAATATACTACCTAAAACCTAAAACATCCAAATCTGGTCGGGCTCCAAGTTTCGACAACCAGACCTGCAAAATGCTAAACCTGATATCGTAAGTTTGTGAGCATGTTTGGTCTTCCCATTTCCCACGTCTGTATTTAGGATGTAGAGGGTTTAGGAGTGAGGGTGTATGTATGTGTGTATGTATGTGTGTGTGTGTGTTTGTGTGTGTGTGTGTGTTTTTGTGTGTGTGTGTGTTTGTGTGTGTGTGTGTGCGCGTGTGCGTGCGTGTGTGCGTGCGCGTACGTGCGTGGGTGGGTGGGTGGGTGGGTGGGCAGGTGGGGGAGGGTTCCGGGATTGGCCTGTGTACGTGCGCATTATGTCGGACTCACTGCGAGAACGAACTTCGGTCTGGGCTCTTGACTAATGTGGGAACTTGATTAAGAAACCCAAGAAACCCTGGGTCGTTATTAGGGTTCTTAATATGCATCCCAATAAAAGGGGGTTATGTATCGGGCCAGGGTTTCTTAGTCAGGTTCCTACATTGCAGTGAAGAGGCTCTTGCGAAGCAGGCTTTAGGTAGCCAGAGAAAGCCCGATAACCCCGTAATTAAGGAATATACCTCAAATCATATTATTAAGGCCCCTATATTTTTAAGGTGTATTCCTTATTTAAAGGGGTGTTGGGCTCTCTGGGTGGGGACTTGACGGATGGCTGGATGAAGCCTACAAATGGGTAGTTCTCTAAATTGGGGTCCCCTTGTTTAGGTCCTCTTTTAGGGGTCCTTAAAGGGATCCATAAGGGATTCTATCAGGGTACTATAAGGGTAGTTCTCTACATTAGGGTTCCCTTTTTAGGTCCCCCAGTTAGAAAAAGGACACTAAAAGGGACCTTACTTTTATACAACTACCCAAATGGACAGCCCTGGCCTTGTAGCTGGGCTGACTGCTGCTTGTTCCAAGCCCTGGCTGAACCCTGTGGAGTCAAGGTAGAGGTCCCTAAACCCTAAACTCTGTAGAGTCACTGTAGAGGTCATGCCCATGCTGGATGCCGCTGGCGTCAACACCATGATCATGGATCTGGTGTGGCTTGGCTGCGCTGGAAGGAGGAACTGTCTAGCTTCTATCCAGGATGTTTGCTGAAGGACAATGTGGGTAGTTGTCTAACTTAGGGTCTCTTTTAGGGTCCTTTCTAAAAGGGTGCCGTAGTATTTTGGGGGACCTAAGAGAGACCCTAGTTTAGAGAACTACCCCTGTGACACCGAGGGGACGGAGCCTGCTGAACATGGGGGTCTTTCTCCGATAATTCAGGACCGCCGAGGCCGAATCCGTAAGGGAGGAGCCCTGACATCGAGGATAAAACTGAAAAAGACCCCCTGGTTCTTTGTCGGGAATGGGGGAGTGGATCCCCATGACAGTCCCTTAGTAAGTCCTCAAAACCCCATTCCTCCATTCCCTACTAAGAACCAGTCAGAGGAGGGCCAGCTCAAGTATCAAAAGCTTGTGATGCCTAGCTGAGGCCTCTGCGAGCGTAAGCACGACATAGCCACAAGGAAACAAAAAAAAATCGAGGAAGCAGACTTCAGCCCATCGCTGAGGCAGAAGAACGACCCTATGGTGGAGCCGACGCATGGCTTACAAATGCTTTTGCACGGCCAGGGCTTGGCGTTAAGGATCTGGGCCCCAAGTTTTTTGTTTCTGTGACTGCTTTATTTAGAGGATGTCCGGATGTAGATTCGAGCTTCATGTGACTTCAATGTCCTGTCGGCGTAGTTTGGAGCAGATTCAGGCACGCTCGCTGTTGCCATGCGTTGTGGCGACCAGATTCGGTATCATACGTCTCATGTCCCCCGGTATGATCGCGAGTCCGTCTCGTTTGCCGCCAGCCCATGTTTGGCGGCCGTTTGGCGGGATGATGACTCTGGTAGTGTAGGGGCCTTAATAATTAGACTTGGGTTTTGGTGATATTATACTATAATTATAATAATGAACCCCCAAAACCCTATTCTAGTTATTAAGGCCCCTACATTAGTCGCCTAAAGGTCTTGGACTCCGAGCGCCTTGCCTGGGGACTTTCCTCCTGAAATCAAAGGGCATCTTCGTGTGTGTCTCCCTGGTTCTTAGTAGGGAATGGGGGAATGGGGTATAGGGACTACTATGAGGGACGAACATAAGGATCCATTCCCCCCTTCTCTGCTAAGAACCAGGGAGATTGTTCTATCTCTTGTCGAGACATTTCCTCGTCTTATCTGTCAAGCAACTGAAGTCTTGACCAGACAAGCATTCGAGGGGGCCACCGAAGCTGTCTGTGCAAAGCAGGTGCCCCTCTACAACCCCAAATTCCAAAGACTATTCGCTTGTCTTTGCCAGGGGGCCGTTATACAAGTGTAGTAGCAGAGCCAGCTAGCATTGCTACTGCTGTAAGTGTAGCAACAGTGACAAAGTGTGACGGACGATTGCGACTACTACCGCTGCTGCTATCTGCTGCCTATCTGCATTTAGCAGTGATATGGCCACACAGCCAACATCGCTAGTAACGAAGAGTAAAAGGACATGGCCTGGCCACCTTTGATCTGCAGACTTCTTGTAAGTATTTCTGATTGCTACTTATCATGTGCGTCACTACATATTGACGGGGGTTTTGGTTAGAAACAACATGGTTTGGCTTGACAGTGCTCAACCAGGGTCACTAGAAGTGTTACGTGTGGTTACAGTTCCAATTATGACAGGGTGTTCGTTTTGAACTCATTGCACATTTTACACAGTAGTAGCTAACAGTCTCAAATTTTGACGTGAAGAACTAAAAATCCTTAGCCATTGTTAGGCATCATGATGAGATGTTTGCTAGAATAGACCATCGATTTTCTCCAAGGGCCCCGCCCTTCTCAGCGGACGTGAATGACCCCACCGGAATTTGCGACTATAGGTTAGAGATGCCAGGCTGCACTTGCATGGGCTGTTTTGGGCCTAGGGCCTAGGGTTGCCGGCGTTGAGGGGGTAGGGACGGATTTGGCAGACCTTCTATGATTTGCGTCATGAGGACCACTTTCTTCCGACTTGCTGGTGAGATCCCTCTATGTTGATGTGGTCTGTGGAATCCTGTTGCTGGGTGCAGGGCTTCGACTGAATGCAGCTGTTTGGTTGTTCTTCTTGTTGGTAGCGCTGAAAGTCCGAAAGGTTGTCAGAGCGGGAAGCAGCAGGATCGACGGACGGTCGTACCTAGAGTACTTGATTGGATGTTGCAGGTTGTAAAGAACTTACACGGCGTGCTGGCAGGCATTGCAGCGACTTCAGATAGGAGGTTTCGGTTGAGAACTGTGAGTTTAACAGCATGTAAGGCCCCCTAAGCACTTGTGATGCTGTCTCGCTCAGGGACGCGAAGATCGATTCCGTCGTAGGCCATGGGCGACACTATTTTGCTTCATTTGCCGGGTGCTGGGAAACAACAGAGACATGCATAACCATAAACCATATTCCCTTAACCCTAAACCCTAAACCCCTAAACCCTTAACCCTAAACCCTTAACCCTTAACCATTCCGAGCATGCGCTGCAAGCCTGGTCATGGCTTGAAAATAGTCTGGCAAATCCAGCAGCAACCGTTATCACAATATAGGGGCCATCAGTAATCACCTATACTATTTTGGGGGCTCCGTATTATAATTATAGTATAGTATACCCAAAAACCCTAATCCAGCTATCATATAGCTATATTAGCAGCATCAGCCTCGCGCTCATCACGATAGTCATCTTGTCCATCTGCATCATCGTCAACATCATGATAGGAGGGTGGCGCAGGCGGGATACACACAACAAAAACACGATCATCCTGGGTACCATTTCTCCGGCAATCACCAGAGTCATCCTTAGCTTATCGCCATCACAAGTGATGTTTTCGATCGTTCTGCAAGGTTTCTGTAGTGCTTAGCTGGAGCTAGCCCACACGCAACAAGCATTTTAAAATTTGTTGGAGACAGACGTGCCCTAAACCCTAAACCCTAAAAACCCCAAAAACCCTAAAAACCCTAAACTCCAAAACCCTAAACCCTAAAAACCCCTAAACCCTAAAACCCAAAACCCTAGAACCCTAAAGCCCTAAAACCCTGAAGCCCTAAAGCAGTGCCCGGGCCCTCTTTTGCAGGGCTGGCCGGCCTGCAGCTGGAAGATCTGGTCATCGATGGTTCCTCGAAGCATTTTTTGGGGTTCTTCTTGCTAAGGGATTTCATTTAAGTTAGGGTTTTAGGGGTTTTAGGGGTTTTAGGGTTTAGGATTTTGGGGTTTTGGGATTTAGTGTTCAGGGCCTCTTTGTAGGCTCCAGGGGTGAAGGTCTAGGGCGAGGTTTAGGGGGGTTTGTTGGGTTCTTGTTAAGGTATCTACTTTAAGTTACCATGATAGGGACCTATAGTACAAAGAATATGGTGTGTCCTATTGCGGTAACTTAAGTCAAATCCCCTAACAAGAATCCAGTTTTTGGTATTTAGGCTCAGGGTTTGATTTTCAGGAAAAAGAAGCAGGTGTTCAGACTGCCCAGCCCTGCAAGCAGCCCTACCCATAGTCTCCATTGTAGTTCCTTTTTGGGGTTACCGTTTAGGATCCTTAATACAAAATTGGTTAAACCAAAAAAGGAACTACAATGGAGACTATACGTAGACCGTAAGGCCACAAAAGGAGGAGCCCGACATGGGTGAACTCTGATTCCTACCCAGAGAGCCCGATACCCCTTAATTAAGAAATATACTTTAAATCATAATATTAGGCCCCTTTTAATGTAAGGTATATTCCCTTATTAGAGCCCTTATAGAGACCCGTATAGATCCTTCTAAGGAACCCTATAATTTAAGGTATATTCCTTATTTAAGGGGTATTGGGCTCTTTGGGTAGAGCCAACAGCCACCCTACTAACAGCCCTAGACCGGAAGACCACAAAAAGAGGACCCGACCCCACATGGGTGAACTCTGATTCGGTTTAGGGTTAGGGTCTAGGGTTTGAGCCAACAGCCATGAACTAAAACGTTCGAGGGCCCGGTCCTGAACCTTAGGAGCCGCCCCAAAGCCGCAAGACCTTGAACTCCTCAGAGAGCCCAAGACCCCTTAAAATAAGGAATAGACCTTAAAGTATATAGGGGCCTTAATATTATGATTTAAGGTTTTTTTACTGAATTACGGGGTATTGCGCTCTCTGGGTCTGGGAGCCCTGGGCTAGGACCCTAAACTGATTTGGCAAAGGCAATTTTAGGGGTTCTACCCTCTAATTAAGGGGTTATAACCTACTATGTTGTAGGGTTTGGGGTCACAGGAAGTTCCACTAATACCCCAGTTTGAGGTCAGAACAGAACTCTCCAACTTCACAGGTTCGTACGACGAGCAGAGCACTTGGGAAGACACGGCCATCAGGATGGACGTGGGAATGAGGCGCCCAGAGCTGCAGCAAGCGAGATTTCGGGTTGCTCGCTGTTTTTTCGGCTCTGTGCGGAGGGTGTTGCGAGCTACTGCGTGCCGTACTGGTATACAGCTTGGTGCGTTTCAACCCTGTCCTGTAGTCAGATCAAAGATCGACATGACGGGACGATGTCAAGCCCACACAGCTTAGCTCATTGCCTTCGTATTCAAAGTCCTGCTTGAGTACCGGTCATGCCTTTGCCACCAGCCCCAAGCCGCTTGCCTGCGAGGACATGCCCCGTGAACCTGAAGGTCAAAGCATCTGCTGACTTCAAGCAGGACAAAGGCAAATGGTGGGACCCTTGCAAGGAGCTCAGTCTATACATATCTGCCTGATGCGTCGAGCGCGAGTGCTAAAAAATACATATCTATAATATCCGTACGTATACACACACACATATACATACATACATGCATACATACATGCATGCATGCATGCATATACATACATACATACATACATACATACATACATACATACATATATATATATATATTATGTCAGTGTTGAGAGGTTGCCATGTATTTAATCGCGACGTATCAGGGCACTTTGTCTTTTCACTGTCTTTCCATGCTAGTGATTGCGCATTGAGTACATCAACAAATACCTGGTCATGCTGGAGAGTGCAAGTAGGTTCCCAGAGAACCCAATACCCATTAATTGAGGAATATACCTTCAATTATAGGGGCCTGAATATTATGATTTAAGGTATATTCCTTAATTAAGGGGTATTGTTTTCTCTGGGTTTCTGGGGTGTTTCAAGTGGCTAGCGTATACCGTATACGGCTCAAGCTACTGCAGGCTCGCCACTTTGTTTTTCAGTGAGTACAACAAAATCTAGCGGTGCAAGCTTGTGCTAGACGCCCAAAATCCTCACATCATCCGACTATGCAGCAATAACACTGCCTGGCTTGTCCGAGAGTGAGCGCCGAAATCCTGGAACACAGAGCCCCAAAAGACTTTGCCTGCACAAAAGGCCTCGGCGTTACCTGGGCTGTCACGACGGAGTTGGAAGTCACATTCCGGTCGCGACCTTAAGCTCAGCAGCTGAGCAGAACCTTTTTTGGGCTAGGGTACTCAGCCCCTAAGAAGGTATTCGTGTTGCGAGTTTTGAAGCTTTCAGTTCTCTGGGGTTTAGGGTTTAGGGGTAGGGCTTGGGTAATGGAACATAGCCGAACTTCAGTAGCAGATAGTACCTTGCAGTATGCTTAGAGGAGACAGGTGGGTCCTGAGTTGTCACGGAATGAATAGTTCTTACTACCGGCAGTTTGTGGGACTCAGGGCAATGCACGATCAGGGACTTGGACTTTGTGAATAGTTTCTCTGACCCTCCCACCACCCGAAGCTTGAAATGAACATCTCACCTCTAAGAGCAAATCCTAGGCCTTCAACCCCATGGTAGAAACTATTGCCGCCGAACCCAAGAGACCCAATACTCAACCCCCCATGCCCGGGATTTTGCTCCCGATATCACCACGGGAGCGTCCAGTCTTTCTTCGTGGCTGCTAGCCAGCAGTCCTCATTACGATGCCAGCCGCATATGTACACTTACAAACATCTACTTGTTAAAGCCCCTGTACTGCATGGATTACACAGCAGCTAAGGGTGGCCAGCACGCGACTTGGCTGCAGGAAGATGCTGAGATTGTTCGGAATCAAGGAAGAGTTTCGAAATGGCTGGATAGGCTGTACTAGGGCAGGGGGACTGGAATTGTATGCAGGGACTGCAGTGGGACTTTTTCTTAGTAGCTGAGTAGGTAAACTTCAACCTTTTTGGGCTTATATAATCCTACCATAATTGAAAGGTTAACCTTTTCTGGGCTAGGGTACTCAGCCCCCAAGTTTTTCTTGTTATGAGCTAGGGTCAGTTAAAGGAGCTTCGGGGCTGATCAGGGTTAACGTTTAGCTCGAGCCTACATGATCCGAGCCCAAAGCCCAGAGAGCCCAATACCCCTTAATTAGGGAACATACCTTCAATCATAATATTAAGGCCCCTATAATCTAAGGTATATTCCTTATTTAAGGGGTATTGGGCTCTCTGAGAACAACCAAAAGGGAGTGTGCACAGCTCCTCTTACCCACCTCGGTCCCTAAACCCTTCGCGCCCGAAGCCAACAACCATTAATAACGCTTAAAGTTGCAAAGAAGCTATCCGCAAACGTAAGCCGTACAACACCAAACGACAGAATCTGCAAGCGCAAACGAGAAATTCGACCCACGAGAAGGCCCTTGCCCTATCATTGCCGGGTTTCGGGCGGTTTCTTAGGGTTCCTTCAACTAACCATCTAATCCCAGAGTGTCCCAATTCGCCTAACTCAGAAATATGTTTTACTTTCTAGTATTCAGTCTTCAATAAGCTTAGCCACATTCCGTATTTAAGGGGTGTTGAGCTTTCTGGGATTGCTTTACAGAAACCACCCAAAACAACAGCAAAATAATTTCAGGTTTTCGTGTTTTTGAGGCTTCGGGCTTCAGGGTCAAGGATCTCTAGGTCCCTGAGTAGTACCCTTTTGCCGTTTTTATTTTAGGGCCCCCTTACTAAAACCGAATAGTAGGCAAAAGGGTACCCTTATTATAAAGGGGCTACTCAGGAACCAAGATCTAGGACCCAGGTGTTAAGATTTCGGGTTGCCGATCTAGGCGCTGGCCGGCACCTCAGCCCGTGCTGCAGAAAGGGGTGGTTTAGGGGTTGGGATTTAGGCGTTTAGGCGCTCAATAAGGATAAGGGGCGCGGGCTCAAAACAGGTAAGACCAAAGAGCCCAATACCCCATTACGGAATATACCTTAAATCATAAAATTAAGGCCCCTATAATCTAAGGCATATTCCTTAGTTAAGGGGTATTGGGCTCTCTGGGTAAGAATCGGGCCGAGGTTCCCTCACACCGAACTGTGATGCTTCACCTCGACGTTGAGTTGATCAGGGTGCTCTAGCGTGCTGTTAGGGGCTTCAGAAATAGATAGTGTTGCGGTCCCTTAGAGATTCCCGAACACACCATGTTACACTTAGTTCTAATTATTCCGGCCCCTATTTTGGTAGCTGTGTTCTACAGCAGCAGCCCCAGATGGATGCAGAAGACAAGGCTGCGCACAGCATGACGAGGGTCTCGCTGTTTCTGCTGTCGAGGGTCTCGCTGTTTCTTGCCCCAGACTACATGCAGCAGCTGCAGGTGGCATAAGAATCTCAACAATTCCGTAGACTCTAGCTGGCTGTTGTAGTATGCCATTCCATCAGTCCATAAACATATATAACATACAGGCATATACATGCATATGCCTGCAGCCCTTTTGCCCAATCAGCTCAGGGTGGCATGGGGCAAAGCCAACTTTGGCAGGCTGTTTGGTGGATGCTCCTCGACGCGATTTCTATGCTGGCGGGTAGCTCATATCATGAAGCTCCTCCCGCGGAATCCCTAAAAAACCCTAGCCCTAAACATTCTTCGCCATGCGATCTTCCAGGACAGATTCGTGGCATTGCCAAGCCGGGATTCTCCACAAAGTCGGCAGGAAGACCTATTGCAGTTCTTCCGGGTTCTTGTTATGCTTGTTTAACGATTTAGTTTAAGTTACCATAATAGAGAGGCGCATTATTTACGATAGGTCCTTATTATGGTAGGTAACTTTCATTAACTTCCTTAACAAGAATCCAGTCGTTTGGTTCGTTCTTGGTGTTTGCGCAGGCCAGCCATCAACGTCGTTCAGTACAACCCCTACATAACCTCAACGTTTAGCTTTCGGCTTTCCTGAACACGAACACTAAGATGCAGAGAGCTTACATGCTCGAATGCTCCATTCCTCAATGGATGTGAGCAAGGAGTCGCTGAGGCTGTGAATGTTTGCTCCTACGGCTACAGATACTGCCACAGCTGCTACTGCTACACTATGGCTACGGCTACGGTTAGCTGCTGCTATTGCTGCTGCTGCTCCTGCTCCTACTCCTGCTCCTGCTCCTGCTCCTGCCACTGCTGCCACTACTACTGACTACTACTACCACCACCACTACGATGACGACTACTACAACTCTGCTGTCAGCCAAGAGACGGGATGCGCATGTCAACACAGATCAGCATGACATCAGTGGCAGCTGCGCCATCAACAGTAGCCGTCTAGATGAGATACCGGATGCATAGTGTTGCACTGGCTGGAGTGTAAATTCAGTTTGGCATTGCGTGACAGCTAAGATGATGACTCCATCAGTGCGGGGCTTGACAATCTGGACATCGAATTCACAAAGGTCGAGATCACCTTTTTGGACACCTGCCTCGTCCGGGAGTAAAGGCCCTGGCTGGCCGAGTTTTCGATTGAGATCCTAGAAGCGCCAGATGTCCCCCTTCAGCCCTGGTTTCTGGGTTTTAATGTCCAGCCAGGTTAGGAGTTTAGACCGCCGCCGGGGTTCCAGCATTTGCATCACGCACACCCCGGCGAATTCTCATGCTGTGCAGGCGTCTAAAGTGTGTGTTGAGCGGCTCATGTTCCCAGACCAGCCACTCTGAGCTTTAATGCGGTGTCTTGATCCCTAGATTTGGGATCCCGATTGCGGGTCTTTCGCTTGGCGAAACTCGCAGCCCGAAGTCTGGAATAATTACCGACAGTAATCCCCAGAGAGCCCAATACCCCTTAGTTGAGGAATATACCTTAGATTATAGGGGCCTTAGTGTTATGATTTAAGGTACATTCCTTAATTGAGAGGTATTGGGTTCTTTGGGTCTGTCATAAGTATAGTCCGCATTAACGTATAGCATGGTACACGCCGGAAGCCTATTCTGATTGTTGAGGCCCCTGCATGGGGGCTGCCCTGGTTCCGCACTTCTTAAGCAGTCGAGGACTTGTGCTTATGATCCAAGGAGGGCAACAGGCACTTGATGTTGTGATGAGAGTCGGTTAAGTCATGAAATTGCCGAACAAGATGTTTGTTGCCATTGGTGCTGGCGCTGTGCCTCTAAGCCCTAAAACCCCATGATGAAGGCCAATTGCAGGTTGCATTCCAGTTGGACCCCATCGGCAGGATCGCAAAGGTGCAAGGCAGCCCTTCCCTCAAAACCCCACGAACAAGCCCTCAATTCAGATTCAATTGTCCAGAGAGCCCAATACCCCTTAATTAAGGAATATACCTTAAATTATAGGGGCCTTAATATTATGATTTAAGGGTATATTCCTTGATTAAGGGGTATTGGGTTCTCTGGTTGTGTGACCAAACGCTGCCGAACAAGGACATTTCGAACTTCCCCGGAGAGGACCTCATCAGGAAAGCCGTGCCTGTCCAGACAACCATTGCGGGTTTTAGGGTTTAGGGGTTTCGGGTTTTGGGGTTTTGGGGGTAGGGGTTTAGGGGATCAGGGTTTAGGGGTTTTGGGGTTTGGGGATTAGGAGTTTGGGTTTATATTTCAATGGATGTGGGTCCCTTTTGCGGCTCTTGCTGAGGAATGCCTAAACGGGTGACCAATGATTATGGGTATATGGGTAGTTCTCTTAACTAGGGGGCCCCTTTTAGGTCCCCAATATAGTACGGCACCCTTATAAAAAAAGGACCCTAAAAGGGACCTTAATTTAGAGAACTACCCATAGAGTATCCCCTATATGTTATAGAACCCTTCTAGACCCCTTTAAGGGAGCCCTAGTTTTAAAGACCCCAAAAGGGGAGCCCCTATGCTACAGGAAAAGGTTCCTCAGCAACAGCCCAGCAAACTCCAAACCCACCAAAACTGGGTTCCTTGCTAGGGGGTTTAATTTAAGTGCTTAGGGGCTGAGTAGGTGACCTTTAACCTTTTTGGGGTTGCATAATGCTACCATAATTGAAAGGGAAACCTTTCTTGGGCTAGGGTACTCAGCCCCTAAGAATTTAAGTTGCCAGAAGAAGGAAACCGTATGATTTACTATAGATCCCTATTATGGCAACTGAAATAAAATCCCTCAACAAGAACCCACAAAACTGAACTCCTCGCCCCTCAAACGGCCTTAGCACAAGAGTCGAAAGCCTCGAGCCCAGCACCCTGCTGGACAGATCTTAGGGTTTAGGGTTTTAGGTGACCTTCAGCCCCTGCTCAAAAAAGATGACCTTGTTCCAGAAAACTCAGAACCCAAGCCTAAAGCCAGCAAATGCACCACAGAAGTAAGGAACCAACTCCCCTTAAAGGCCCAGGCTCCCAGGTTTGTTCACATCTGAGGGCTTGTTTCGAATTGGGTGGGATCCCGGGATCCCCTCCTTCGGTGCCCTTAAACAAACCAGGTTACTATTTCGGGACTATAGTTTAGAGTCCTTTATAGGGTTTGGGGTTTCGGGAGCCCCCATCTATATGCCCGAAGGCGACGTTCCCCGAGAACCGCTGTGGCTCGGGCGTCGAGGCCAAAGCCCTAAACCCCAAGCCCCAAAGCCTAAACACTCAAACCTTAATCCCACCCTCAGCCCCGAACCCTGCAAAGCCTTCAAGCCCTAAACCCTCAGACCCCAATCCCCACAACCCTAAACCTTACAGCCTCACAAGACCTAGACCCTCACACCCGAATCCCCACCCTAAAACCCAGCCCTAGAAGCCCTACGCCCTCAAACCCTAAGCCCCCTCCAGCCCGCATCCCAGGTGAATGGAGTCATGAAGAGCAGGATCCGAGACGAGCTGGAAAAGGTCCTTGAGCCCTTTGCCTGCGACTGCTGTAGGGTTTTGAGGAGTGCATTTTCGGATTCTTTCGGTTGAGGCGGGGGAAAATTCGGGCGGAGTTTCGGATAAGGGTACGATGAGGGCTTTGTAAGGGTTTCTACAAGGGTTCGACAACGGGTTCGCAGTTGACCATTTGGAGCAGGGGGGGGGGGGGGGGGGGGTGGTCGATATTAGACTCACTGTTTTCTTGCATTTCCCATGACCGGTCGGAATGCAATTCAGATTGATGGAAAGCCCTTGTAGCAATAGCCGTCAATATAATCTATACCGAACCCTGGTCTAATTGTTAAGGCCACAATGTTGGCTGGAATCTTATTCAGGAACTTGCCTACTCTAAGTTGCCACAGGAAGAAAACTCTTTGCTTGCCCTATATCTCTAAACCTTAAACCCCAAACCCTA
>CAJNJA010018119.1:0-10715 GCA_905231915.1 Symbiodinium necroappetens | reverse complement strand
GGGGGGGGGGGGGGGTGGTGTATGTTATACAATAATTCTAACGAGGAATCCCCCGAAAACCTGTCTTAAGTTTCCCCTCTGTTCGCTTCCGAGAGGCGGGCGCCCACCGCGTCGACGACGTATTGGCTCAGCAGCTTCTTCCGGTACTCGGAGAGTGCCTGAAGGAAGCCTTGGCGATAGAATCTCGGGGAAGCTCGGTGATCCGCAGACAGGGCAGAGACCAGCGACATGCCGAACTCGGCTAGAGTCGGCTTGAAGTCCTATACCTCTGTGCGAAAGGGCCACCCAGTTCGAGGGATCAAAAAAGAAGGCAACTCACCAGAAAATGCGCAGTGGAAGCTCTGGCTCGACTTGGAAAAGTGTCCGAGCTGCTCCCACATGAATGAAACGTTTCTTGGGGTTTCGGGTGTGGGGTCTTCCGGGCCGGACGAATGTACTGGGTCTGCGCGCATCGCAGCTGGCGTGTCCAGCTTCGAAGCTCTAGCTTGCATGCAATCTCCCCTGTTCAAGACCGCATCCCCGCCATGCGGCCCACCACGTAGCCACTCATAACAGAGCCACCTAAGTGCCGAAGCATCGACATTCGTGAAATCTTGGTGCACAGACCCAGCTCCTCTGCACCCGTTCTTACCCGAATGACTGCACCGAAGCCTGCACCGCAGAAGAGCCAAGCCGCAGGCGCGACTGCCCAGCTCCCCAAACCGAAGGTGCCGTGCCACCAGCTGGGTTGACACCTCCGGATGCGCACGACAGCACCAGTACGGGATTGTTCCACAATGCATCATTAGCAGTCTGCGGACTGGCAAACTGAAGGCCCTCTTGCTGTTGCAGCCTTCGCGAGTCTGGGTGAGATTTGTGAGCGCAAGCTCGAGGCTTATGCCAGCTAAACTTGGCAAGAATCGCGATAAGCACGTTGCTGCTGGGCGGTGCACGACCAAATCCCAACATTTCGTCTTGCTGCGCTACATGATGAAGGTACAGCTTGGGTGTCCGGTCAGTTTCCCTGCAGGTGTGTTGTGAAAGGAACACTGTGCGCCTGGGGACTAGGCTCCTACACGGCAACTCCTCTCTTGCTGGCCTCCGAGACCAGGAACATGGGCCCGCGGGAGAGAAAGCGCTGCTCCAGGGCGGGAACTAAACCTCCCAGGCGTCCGCGGAGGAAGTGTAGCAGTCATAACTAGTTGGACCTTCGTCGGGCAGTTTGCCGCCCGTTTTCTGGCGTCTCTTCGGGGTTTTCCCAGTCCAGCTACGGACGGCAGTGCAAGCCGAAAACCTGAAGCCCGAAACCCACCCCCATAACCCTAAACCTGCACAGCAGTGCAAAGCCAAAACCTCAAGCCCTGCTCGTCCTAACCCTAAAGCCTAAGCCGGCCTAAGCCTTAAGCCCGTGACCTGATTTCTCGATCACAAGCACAAGCTCCGACTGTGTTGGAAGGCCCGCTCCAAAACCGCATCCCTTGAAAACTCCAAACCATGTCTTCTCCAAAATAATTTCCGGAAGCCCCAAGGGCCTGAGGTAGATTTAAACTCGACTTTTGGCACACTGCCTGCCTGCCAGCACCAGCGAAAGCTCTACCGGTGCGGGCTGCTTGCCCGCACCGCCCCAACTTCTAATTAATTCTATGCTGCAGTCTATGCTGGTGCAGGTGCCTGCCTGCCAGCACCAGCGAAAGCTTTGCCGGTGCGGGCTGCTTGCCCGCACCGCTCGGTGCCTCCATGCCAGTCCAGGCACCTTCTATAATTCTGCTGGCAGGCAGCCTGCACCCGCCCAAAGCTCTTCCGGTGCAGGCTGCTTGCGCACGAGCGCAATGCTTCACCGGAACGCGCTGCCTGCCGGATAATCCTTCCAAACCGGCATGGGGCTGGCACACCGGCTGCTTGCGCCAGTGCAGGCAGCGCTTCCGCGCTGGTGCGGTGTTCCGTATGTGCTGGTGCCGCGTGGTGCCGTTCCGGGTGGAACGAAAGGACAAAGGAAAGGACTGAGATGCAAGCATTCGCTGTTATTCTGTAACCTCCCGTAATTAGTGACTATAGTATGGCGAAGATGACGAAAGCAGGGGACAATGCTTCGTCGTCGCCGTCGTAGTCAGAGGTGGTCTAAGCAGTAGCAGCAGTTGTCGCAGTAGTTGCCGGGTCGCAGTAGTCAGCGTCTTTGCTGTTCAGGAGCACCAGCAGCAGGTTGCAGTTTGTCTGCTGTCGCAGCTATTGCTACCGCCAGCTGCAAAGGCGAAGGCGGGGATATGTTGAGAATACGAACTATGACCAAGATGCTGTCCATAAACAGGTATGGCGAATGATAACGGACACAGCACATTGAAGCCCACCAGCGGCCTTTGTAGAACCCCCTGTATCCATGTTCGCGGTGGACCCCACGGGCTGCATCCAGCAATGTGCCTGGATAGTGGGCTCATCATCACAGGCTTCAGGTGCTCAGTGTGGGCACGGGCTGGGAAGACTCCGACATGAGCATCTTCCAAAACACTGCTACCTTTCTGAGGCCAGGAATTCCCAAAAAGCACGAAAGCAGTTGCAGCATCTGAGGTGCCTTTGTCGGTGGTCTGCATGCCTTAGCACACAGATCAACGATGTGAACCTGAAGCCTTGGCGGACCAGCAGAGGAACCGCCGGCAGACTTGCAGAGCAGAGACGAGGGAAGCTGGCAAGGGGCCCAACAACAACAACAACAAGTAATAATAACAAAATAGTGAAAATAATACAAATAATAACACTACTACTATGATAATAATAATAACAATAATAGTAGTAAATAATGGTAATAATGATAAGAAGAAGTAGTAGTTTTCGCGGGAGTCAATACGAAAAGCCCAAGTCATCGTGATACCAGCACGGGTGAGTGACAATCGACCTCATGGCGAACTCAGACACACAAACCCAAACCTGACACCGCGAGCAAGTAGCGAATCTTCAGCACATCCAGCGGGTGGGCCTTGGCTCCGGAAGTCAAACCCCTGCGAGAAGAAACAGGACAACAGACCTCCAGAAGCCCCAAGGCAGAATGCAGCTTTGCCCTGAGGCTGCAACCGAGTTGAGCCCTAACTGAAGACACCGGTAGGTTCAAATGTTGTCTGAGCAGCGCAAACGGTTCCGGGCACTGAGCCCAAAGCACCGATGGCCCCGGCCTGTCAAGGACAAGACGAAACTTGGAAGTGTTCGCGGGTCATCCTGCGGCTTCGTACTGATACTCGGAAACATGATGCCTGTGCTGAGTCCCTGCATGTCTCCGAAAGCCACGACTTCTTGTTTCGAAGGCTTAACAATTGAAGCTTCATGCTTCCATCCTTAAACCAGCCGCAGCTTCTGTGCGGAAATTCCACCTTTATCAAACCTGTCTACGACTTCATCAGTTCTCAAGTCCAAGGCAGACTGCCTTGAGCGAGGCTCGGGCATCGATATGATCCATGGCGCGCCCTAGAGGCTCCACTTTGTCAGCTACAGCTTCCTGTGGGTGCAGGTGGTTGTGTGTGTGGTGTGTGTGCGCTCGCGTGTATACATAGGGCTCAGAGTGGAAGGTGCCTCTCATGACTCTGAGTTGTCACTGTGCTAGCGCAGGGCGTTGGCAGTAAGAGCTTTCTGCAACACAGCCAACCGAATTTGCAGATGAGTCGTTATCCCCGTCTTGTGACCTGAACAAAATATAAGCCAGAAGCGGCCCCGGTTGTTGGTGCAACAAGAGTGCAGCTACATCCGGCCAGACCGTGTGCACGACCTTTCCGTACATGCAAGAAGTTCCAACACCCGACACCCTGTCTGTCCGGACCTCTGGCTTTGACGTTACAGTCAAGAATTCGCCTCTCTGACGGCCTTGTGGAAGCTGACATTGGGAAAGTGCATGCGACTCCCTCCAACATCTTTTTCATGTCAAGCAGATGACAGCATCGAGGGAGCATGAAGGTTTCAACCACTACAGAGGGTGAGGATTGAGGGCCTTCTGCAACCTATCTGCCCTTGAAAAGTCGGGATCTCAGACCCTTCGACCTCTCAGAGCCTGTGGCGGGTTTAGCCATTGCTCTCGGTCCGTCGCTAGCATACAGAGCTCGCCACAACCAATGAGGTCGTTAAGGTGGGGGGTCGTCCTGCGGATCGCTTCTAGACGTCTAGAGCTTGCGAAAAATGACACCGCCTCGCCGCCGTGAACATGGGCTGGTTTCTCCGCTCTTCCATGGCATTGTCGGGCTCTTGTGGTGGCTTGGGGCCCAGTTGTCAGAAATCGCTGACATCAGACTGCCCGTCGTCGTCTTGCGCCACCTCAGTCAAGCGATCCCATACTGCTGGTATTGTCAGCAAACCCCCTAATATGACATTGACATACACACTGTGTAATGAGGCAAGCGGCCATGGACCGTCTCAGTCGCAAAGCGGCCTGCGCACAGACAACGAAGCTTACGCAGCTTAAACTTACGCAGCCCGGAGCCCCCAGAAAGCCAAAACAACTCAGATGTAAGCTCGCGGCGACAACCGTTTTTGCAGCAGCCGCCGCCTTGGCCTCGCGCAGATTCATGCATCAGACGCCCGAAATTGCGCCACTGGGTAGATAAGTCAAAAGAAGGCAAATTCCCACACAAACCAGAAACCTGCAATTCTCCTTGCACCACGGTTTAAGGGCGATCCACGAACTGCATGCAACCGAAGACGGCTGCTAACGGCGACCAGCAGCATAGTGGATCTTCATCTTCGGCTCAGGCACAGAGCTCATCATGGACACGATCGTAGACTTCCATGTAGACTAGTCGTAGGCCCTCTCAACAAGCAGCGCAAAATCATATGCCTTTGGAGGCGGTGGCGGCGGCCGTGACGCCTTGCAGACCAAAGTTCGAGCGCTAGGACAGGATCTAGCGAAGAATCTTTCACCTATGGTCGTGCCAGCATCCTCGATGACGCGGTTGAAGGGGCTCTTGCTCCATGCAAGAACTCTTGCAGGATGGACTGGACACCAGGATAATATAACCTATAGTTCCCTTTTCAACCGTCATGCTGCTTGGGTTCAGGCTTTCGGCTCTGTGTCCTCACCAGGAGGCTTGCCGAAAAGAGCCTGAACTAAGCAGACACGGAGCGGAAGTCTTTTATGCCCTGTTCTGAGCAAGAAGCAGCTTTGGGGGCCGCTGCGGCAGCAGGCGCCACCTGTGATGAGGTCTCAGGTGGGTCTTGACTTGTTCAGGCTTCCTTGGCAGTTCTGTTGAGGTCGAGATAGATGCTTTTCCAAATCGACGAGCAGCTGATTCAAGACGGAAAGCATACCGCTCGCGCGGATTGCAAGGACGTTATCGCAACAGCTAGAAACGGACGTATACGTAAGCGAGAGAGAGAGAGAGAGAGCAAGCAGGGAGAGAAGACCTGCATCGCGAAGTTGCAGGTTCTAGGGCCCAACCGTTGCCACTTCACAAACTCATCGCTTCTCGTCGGCTTCCGGTCGAGGGAGGAGCAATCTTCAGAGCTCGCATCAGGTAAGGAAAGCAGTACCTCACTTCATCGCCCCAGATGGGAGCACTCTCCTAATCACGGGACCCCTGGACTTTGCAGACTTCGACGACGTGGACGGCCTCGGGCCCTTCGGGAGGTTCTGCTGTGAAGAGGCCCTCAGCTGCAGCACAGAACAACTCCGCAAGAAGCGACCGGCTACAGCTCTGACGCTGGGGATTCTGCTGCTTTTGCCTTCGGGGCTGCCGCGTCCTGGGCCACCTGCTCTACGTGCTCGGGAGCTTCTCCCATAGCCTTATTTGATTGGCCCCCTGTGTCGCAGGAAAATGCGTGCTTATCGCAGTCAACAGCACCCAAACGGAGCCAACACAAATAGCCGGAACCAACTAGAATCTAGAACCAAGAGGGTCTTGAATTGAGGGGCAGTTTGGCAAACCGTACGGTCTCACAAACTTGTCTTCATAATTCTGTTTGAGAAAAGGGCTCTGGACCTACAAACTCACGACCGGCCGGACCTGGACGTGCCCCACAAAATTGCGATTTCATGCAAGGGTCACCAAATAGTGTAAGATCTGAAACTCAAGTACCCGGGAATCAGTGAAGCCTTTGGCACAGGTGCATGTGCTGGAGAGGCAGTCGCTGCGGACTCCTCCCAGGAGCACATGCCACCATACTGTGTCAGGCAGGAAGTCGACTTGGCACCCGAACGCGGAAGCGCTCTGCTTCTGTGCAAGATGCCGCCTACCCACTTCCCTCGGAGCTGCCTTGGCTGGCTCGGCTTTCGCTGCCTGACCGACGGCGCAAGCCATCTTCCAAGCACCCGCGCAGATCCTGTACCTCCAAACCTTAACGACCGAATCCCCTGACCCCGGTCAACCCGAGTACCCAGAAATTAGAACCTTGAATCCCCAATGCCCAAACAGGCTCCCCACAAAGGCCTGCGTGGCCTCTGCAGCCTTGCAGCGCACAACATAAAGAGCACGAGGACGGCAATAGTAACAGTGCCCACCTAGGCATCTACGATTACTAACCACCATGACAAGAAGGCTGAGATGCTTGTCTGCACCAAGGCATCGAGTCGGAAGCTTACAATCAAAAACTGACCCAAGAAAGCAACAAGCACATCAGATCAAACCCCACATGACGAAGAACTGACCAACACATAGCATGGCACAGTGTCCATCCTTTTGCTGCCGCTACCGTGGTTTCTACGACGGACCTACACAAGTACTACAACCACCACTACAACTACCACTGCAGCAATGGTGCGAGTACTAGTCAAGTACTTGGTGTATGTACACCACTGCGACGACCACCACTATTTCTGATGTTGCTGCTGTTCCTCCTCCTGCTCCTGCTCTACCCCTCCTACTACTGCTACTACTACCACTACCAGCACCATCAGCAACACCACCACGACGAGACGACGACTACTGCTACTGCTACTGCCACTTCTACTAGTACTCCTACTACTCCTACTACTGCTCCTGCTACTACTTCTTGCTCCCACTCCTTCTCCTACTCCTACTGCTATTCCTGATACGTCTCCGTCTACGTCTACTTCTATTCTCGACAACCATCATGGTCAGGATGGTGTGGTTGCTTGCATTTCCTGTTGCTGCATTTCAGGACACGAGTGGTCCAAGAGCATGTTTTTTTTTGAAAGCACACAGAACACTCGCAAATTCTTCACCCCCTGACTTCGCCGTCGAGGACCGGCCTCTTTGGCTTGCAGAGTGCGCGTCATTCGCCGCTGTGCTGCGGCCGCCGCCTTGACTGAAACAAACCCTTCAAAGCGGCCTGGCCTCAGTCCTCCTCTGACCAAGCTGGGACCCGGTCAGCAGCAGCCAGGCCTAGGTGCACTGCAACATGCCTGGAAACAACTGCTTATTGCTTTGCGCGGGCGTTGTGGCAGCGGGACCCCGAGCCACGTCTACGCTCCAAGAAAACCAGAGAAAGGTGGGTCGACTTTGCAAGTTTCAGTACACAGGCAGTCTCTGAAGTCCGAGCACCTCCGCCCAACCCCGAGAACTGGGCTCAAGGCTTGGGGCACTAGCCGGTGCTGGAGCACTCGCTGGTGGTAGCTCCTGGCAAGCCGAGCTCATTCATTTGCACCCTTTTTTGAGCACGGGCTTGGATTGTACGCCGGCAGGACGCTCGAGGGCAGGGACTTCCCAGCTGGAAAGACTATGCATACTGGGGAATGCAGCTACGAGCATCTGTTTCGTCAAGATGAAAATACAACACGCATTATTTTCTCTCACTTGGCTTTTGCTGCTCTGCCGAAAAGCGGTTGAGACGATCCTCACGACTGCGCAACTGCTCAGCCGACAACTGACTTAGATGATGCTGACCCTTTTACAGCAGGCCTCGTACACAGCAGCCCGGTCCCCAGCATCACTCAACCCTAAACCCTTTTTCACAAGGGACTCGACTGCTGCCCTTACTGCCCAGCTTGACCCCTAACCCTAAACCGTAAATTCACCCTTTTTTGAGCACGGACTCGAGCTGTATGCCGGCCGGAGCACACCTGAGGGCAGAGCCTTCCCAAGAGAAACTGAGGGATGCAGTTACAGGTGTGTCCACTAGATCTACAGAAGACACATGCATTCATCTAGCTGATGGTTATTCATAGGAAGAATGCCAAATTCACCCTAAACCCTAAACCCTCTTGAACCCAGACTCTGCCAATCAGCTGGGAAGCCTTCCCCCCTAAACCCTAATTTCATGAAATCTCAATATGAAAGGCACAGTCTGCTCGTCGACCGAGGGTGGTCAAACACTGTGCCTCCACTGCCGCCGGCGCCGCCGCCGGCTCCTCAGCCGCTGCCTGGACTGCTGGCTCCTGGCAGAGACCACACGGGCGAGGAACAAATGCAACACACTCAAAAAACACAACATGACCAGACACCGATTACGCCCACCATCCATCTCCCAGCTCTTTTCATTCATCATGTCATCACCACACTCCCCCCAAAAATCAAGCACTGGAGAAGCCAAAAGCCGTTGTGTGCCTCCACTTGCTTCTCCACTGGTTGCAGGCTCGGCTTTGGCTTGGCCTGCAACTATGCAGCGGTTCTGGGTGAGGGTTAGCGGTTAGCGGCTTAGCAGTGCTGCTACCAGGAGCCATGGCTTGCTCCGAGTATGGAAACGAGAACCCCCCGAAGGCCTCAGCACGCTGCACAGGCGCCGGGGGTGGACCGAGGCCTGGAGAGACGTGCTTCCGCGAGCAGTGGTTCCAGGCTCCAGGCTGGCCCCTAGAGCATGTTTTGGTGTGCACCCAACCATGTTCAGAGGGAAAAGAGTTGCAAGCGACGCTTCGAACCGCCGCTGCTGACCCTGCAAAACGCGTGGCCACTGAGCGGAGCCCACCAAGCAGCCTTGTGCAGGGGCACCATCAAAGCTGTCCAGCACCGCAACATCGAGGGTCGGATCCTCCACATCGCTGGGATCGAAGCACGGGGTTTTTGCAGCTGTTGGGGTATAGTAGAAGGAGCCTGCAGGGCGTCAAGGAGCAGCTTCTGTCGGATGGCCATCAAAGGCCTGGGAGGTCGCCACAGCCACCGAAGACCTTTACTCTCCATGCCGAGGCTCCGGCACTCCGGTTCGGTGCATCCGCCGGTAAACCGCGTATTTCTGCATCAGGCGTCGGTCTCAAATTGAGATTTTGCTTTGTCATCTTTCAAGAGCATGCGCACAGAGCAATTTCCACCGGCAACCTGACGAGTTGAGTGGGCAGTCTAGCGGCTCTAGCAGTCTAGCGATGTGTCAAGCCGATACTGCGCGAAGGAGCCACAATCAACGGACGGGACGAGACAGGCTCGGATCCTCGTCCTCCGGAGGTGGCTGCGGGGCTGCTGGCACAGCCGGAGAAGCCTAACCGGAAGCACAGCACCAGTCTCCGTCCCGAAAAACCTTGCAGTAGCTCAGCACTCGGCCTCCGTTGCACCTCCACCTGTTGAGACCTGGCAACTGAGTCTGGTAAAATTTGCGGTCCTACTACACCACGCCTCACTTCATCAAACGAGAGCTGCGCAAAGCATGGCATCTTTCTGCAGTACAAATAAGACCAACCGATCAGCCCAGAAGTGGGCACGAGTCTCGTAGATCCCACCGACATCTGCTTGGTGTCGAGCATCCTCTGTGGCTGGCGATTCTGCTGGCATGCTGCCTCCGGCAGGGAATTGCGAAAAGCCAAGGAAACATGAGACAAGTTGAAGTCGAAGCGACGCTTTTACTTCCCGACACTGACAACGAAAAACGAAGACGTTGACGTCATGCCTCTTTGTACGGATGTCATGTCCAATGTTGTTGTCATCTCACCTGGTGCCGGGGCGGCCATAGGCCCCAGAAGCTCGACCTGGCTGAGATACTTCGATTTCATGCTTTCGGCTCCATGGACTGCGAAGCAGAACACGTTGCAGCCGAAGTTCGGATGTGTCCAGTGCCAAGGTCGTTGCACAGATTTACGGGCGCCACCGTTTGCTCCAGTAGGTTACACGTGGGCGAATGGTGGAATGGAGAGCAGGAGAAGAGGGAGAGGGCTCGCGCCTTGCGCTCGAACAGGCCAACGAGCCTGGCGGAAGAAGCAACAAGGGATGATCGCAGAGTCTCAAAAGGTTTGCCGGCATAAATCAATGGCACCTTCATCCACCTTCCAAGTCGCTTCCAACTTACGCATGTCAAACCTCGACCCAAAGCATATACCTTCGAGCGCGCTGAGTTGATTGTCCGAGGCTTCGACGTCACGAAGCTGCATCCACGTTCGTTTCACCAACCCATCCGAATTTTCTTCCGGTTCAGCGCAGGGCTTGGTCAGGTGCTCAGCTTTTGAAGCACCCGCTGGCCGTAAGGCTGAAAGGATCGAGGGCGGCTCTTCCTGCCCTCGCACAACAAGCAGTCAACTGCCTTTACTCCAGAACGCTGCCCAGCACAGCATGGGATGGCCGCTACAGCTGCATGTTGCTCAAATCCTAAACCCTAATAAACCCTAAACCCTAATCGAAGGGGAGGGTGGAGCCGGTGCCCGGCCCTCGCCAGCTCACACGGCGCCCTTCTCCTGGCTGATTGTGAACACGCAGTGACGTAACCCCTCTACACACACACATATCTATGTATGTATGTACGGTCGTATGTACGTAGGTTAGATAGGTAGGTTAGGTAGGTAGGTAGGTAGGTAGGTAGGTAGGTAGGTAGGTAGGCAGGCAGGCAGGCAGGTAAGTAGGTAGGTAGGTAGGCAGGCAGGCAGGCAGGCAGGCAGGTAGGTAGGTAGGTGGGTA
>CAJNJA010018117.1:0-10716 GCA_905231915.1 Symbiodinium necroappetens | reverse complement strand
GTGGTAGTGTTAGTGGTAGTGGTAGTAGTAGTGGTGGTAGTATCGAGGTTCGCTAAACAGCTCCTATGCCAATGCAAGCTCAGTTCTGCACTTGCGCCCGCCGATGAGCAGCGGATTCGGAATGTAGCGCTGGATGATACCACGCCTTAGTCGTTATCCACCGATCCATAACTCAAAGTTTGGCGCCTGGGTCTTGTGTTCGAAGGCCGTGGGCATGACCACAGCTCTCGAACTGAAGAGCCCGAAGGTGTGAGAATTTGCAAACTAAAAGAAAAGGCTGTTTCGACCCGAAAACACACGAACATCTTGATGCTGACTGGCTGAAGACGTAAACTCCCAACACCGTAAACCCTAAACCGACCGCCGCCAAACACTACATTTGACCCTCAGCTGCTGGCTTCTTAGACATCTCTTTCATCTGGTCCTCGCACCGTCTTGTGGTGAGGTGGTGCCGCACTGTTTTGCTTGGGGTCCTTGTTACAAGAAGTAGACTTTCTCGCGCTCTGCAATACATCTCGAAATACGGATGAAAGTCCTGAACGGAGTTAGCCGTAGTGGCAGTCTTCATCCCTTTCGGTTCCGTGATGAACCCAACTAGGTCTTTGCGCATGCCAACATGGCATGAGGCTCCCAAACGACTTCGCCAAGTCTTGCGTAACATGGCTGCTGACCTTGACACCCGAATGAGCCCGAAGCCCGACAATCGAAGTCCGGCGCTGGAAAACTGCCTAAACCCCCAGCCCTAAGCCCTCGACCTCTAGACCCTAGAACTCCTAAACCCCTCAACCCGTGAAGGCGTCCTTAGGGACGTCGGAGCTGAAAACCATGATCCCGCGGCCGCAGCTTTGACCTTGTCCAGGTCTGGTGATGGCTTCCATGAAAGCACAAGTAAGTGAAGGTTCGGGAGGCTGTTTGGGGCTTAGGAGTTAGGGCTTAAGGTGGACTCACGGATATACAGTACCCGGTTTAGCTTGGAGTTCCAAGGTCGGGCTTTCAGGGTTCCACGTTTCGGCGCAGGCAATGATTTGAAGCGACGACGCATGGCAACAAAAAGCCCCGACAGCACTGGAATGAGTTGATTCAAGCTCAGACGCACCCGTGATACGCACTCGAGCTTTGCAAATTTAATGCAAAAGAGAAAGGCTCTGGCAAAAAGAAGCCCAAACCAACTCTCACATACTTTCTGAAGCTCCAGTAGAACTAAACCGAAGACCGCAAGCTGGGTTCTTGTTAAGGAACTTCGTTCAAGTTACCATAGTAGGGAAACGTTCTTGTTAAGGAACTTAGTTCAAGCTACCATAGTAGGGACAATCATCTTACTTAATAGAAGTCCTTGCCATGGTAGCTTAGTTTACCTTCCTCAACAAGAAGGGACCAAAATGTTTCTGTAGATCCTTACTTGGAGATTCATGGGTACTTCTAAGTGGAGTTATAAGTAGGGTAACTGTATTTATAACCCATACTAGATCACTTGTAACCCCACAGAGAACTACCCATGAACCTCCAAGTAACTTCAACCACATTCCTCACAAATAGGGGACCCTAATATAGCACCCTAGATAGTAGGATCCTTATTATAATCCTAGGACAAGAGCCCCCCCAAAGTACGTCCCCAAAGCCTTCCGGGCCCCGGGCTGCAAGGCTTCCAGATCCAGAGAGCTTCCGGCTGCCGCAGCCGAGCCGCGTCCCAGGCAAGGAAGGCCTCAGCTGAACCGTCGATCCCTGCATGGCGTTTCGGTAAAAAAAAGCTTTGATAAGAGGCTTCTGGGTTTTTCTGGGGTACCCCAAAACGAGTGTTACGGGTAAAAAAAGCTTTGATTTGAGGCTAGGGTTTTCCGGGGTATCCCAAACCTCGAAACTACTTCCATGTACACTGCTACGCCGGAACCCGGGTTTGGCACCCAAAGGTTCTTTACGCTTCACAGGTTCCTCTAATAGGGGTTTGATGGGGAGGCAGTTGTGAAGCTCTAACTCTCAAACTCGCAGTATCCCAGCTTTCCAAACAAGGCGTCCTGACACCCTTGCCGGCAACTTCCATGCATTCTGCAGGATACCATGCTACCATGCTATGGCTGCATCTGCTCCGGAAAAGAGCCTTAGATCTGGTGCACATACTTGGGTGAATGTGCCCGGAATCTGGCCGCACTTGAGGTGCTCATGTGCTGGCTCCCAGGCGGGTCATTTAGCTTCCCAGCGGCTCTGGAATACTTTTGAGTGCAAGAGAACGAACGTCCAAAAAGGACTCCGAGGAGGAGAAACTGTCCAGCCAGAACATGTTGGAACTTCAGAGAATGCGGGCTTTTGTGCGCAGTAGCCTCCGGATTGCAAGGACAGCGCAAAAGCGCCCCTCATCTATGAAGCCCCAAATGCAACATGGAGCCAAGGCATGGTCGTAACACCTTTCACGTACGCCCAATCAACACTTGCATTGCCGAGAAAGTCCGGATTAGAACGGCATGTCAAAATGCAGGCGGGTTCCCTGGCCTTGGGCAGAATGTAGCCCTGCGGGGTAATCTGATACCTTAGTCTGGTCAATCTCCGGGCTACTCGCTTGGGTGAGGGGATTAAAACGCACTGAACATGCACGGCCTGAGAAGCAGAAGGGCGCATGAAGGGTCTGCCCAACTGGCGCTGTTCGATGATGTCAGAGAGCAAGAACTTTATGCAAGACTGCGGAGCCGAAACTCCACTGATGCCCTGACTTCCAGGGCCCCCAAAAACTCCAAAACCGACACCCATTAGATAAGGAGTATTCTTGACACAAATACTTGAAATGGATATTGGGATGTCTGTGGCACTTGTCCGATGACCTGAGGCCTTCGCTTACGTCTCCCTCAAGGCCCCGGCTCTTTCCCGAATCGTTGCTGCATCTTTGCCAGATTTCTCCAGATCAGGTCCTGACCCAAACACCGGCCAACAAACTCGGGATGACTGCACCTTATTTAATGTGCAAGTGCCGTCTTCGATGTGTTGTAGTGCTTGATTTGCAGGCGCACTCACAGCCAATTATACGTCACGCATCAATTTGAGCGCGCCCATTGATTCCTGTTCTCGTGCGAGAGACGATATCGCAAGTTTGCACGACGAGGCACAGCTATCCCCACCGTACGCTAGCCTGCTTGAAAGTTCAGTGGTCGTTACGAGGACGCTTAAGGACACCTGCATTGCATTCACAAGTATTATCCCTGCACCTCCAAGTAGGGTTGTTGCAGAACTCTAGTTGACTTTTCCGTACTTCCGGCTGCTAGCTGTACTGAATGCAAAGCCCTCCAAGCAAGAAGCGGTCCTTTCTGCCCAGGTGAAACGAGCCGGGGAAGTGGTTCGCGCGCTGGACGGGACTGGCGAGCCAGGGCAAGAGGCGGAGAAACAGGCTCGTCTGGTACATCATGCTGCTTGTAATTCTGCTCTGTGACACTTTGTTGTGCGACAGAACCCTTTTCCTGTCGCACTCGAGAACCTTTTGCTGTGCAGGATGCTGCTTGCGCACTAGAGGATTTGAAGGTCAAGGCGTTACCCAGTAGAGAAGGATCCACTTCTGTTCCATGCTTGTATCTCCAAGAAGTCTGGGCGAGCTTAATCTCTGACTAGGGCATGCCAATTGAATGTCTTTGTTCGGGGAGCCTCGGCTGATGCTGCTCTGACATTGCAACAAAATCCTGTTCCCCTCCGGAAGCGCGTCGTGGTCTCTGGTGACTTTGGGGATGATGCTGTTCAAGTCTTACCGTGGGGATTTCGTGTTGCCCTTGGCAACCCTATCCAAATACCAGCCTGGCAAGCCTGTGGAACTGAGACCGTGAAACACCAAAGCAGCGCGCCAAGGGCAGATGCATGAGGCCTGAATCGCCGGAGCTGATCTGGTGTGGGATGCAAAGACCTGCTGCAATGTCTCTGCGGGGGGCTAGTGGGGACCTTGCCTGGAGTTAGCTTGGCCCGAACCGAACCTACTGAACCCATGCGCCACGCGCTCGTTCACTTGGCTCAACAGACACGGACGGCAGCGAGGAATGGTGAAGCTTTCCGAGGCTCGCACCACAGAACTGTCCACCTGTTTGTCTCCGCACGTACCTTAGCTTTCCAGAACCAACCCCTCATCCCCTGGCATGGCACAGCCCTGAAAGTGTGGTGTGGAGTCGTGTGGGCTTCGCTGCGTATGGCGATTCCTGCGGCCGAACCGGACTTTGGAAGACTTGCCGCGCAGGTGGACACTCCTCCCCAAATCTCTGATGCTTTCCGCTGGGACCCAAGCCCTAAAGAGGCCGCCATACCTGAGAATATTGATGACGGCGTTGTACTGGTGTATTGCCTCAGCTTCCAGGTGCTTCTGGATTCCTATCTTGCTACAATCTGCGACCGAAAGGGCTGATGCACGTAAGGCGGCGGCATCCGTGTGCGAGTAGAACATCCGGGGGCCTTCCTCGTCAGCAGCTGGGACGGCCCGGTCCATCGGACGCCTCGGCATGCTGCGATTTCTGCAGCTGTGCACTTCCCTGACCCTTTGACCGTGCCCTGCGAACAGAACCTGAAACCCAAACTGCAACCTTCACTGCCCTATCCCTAAACCCTAAACCGTATACTCATGCGTACACAGACTTTCAGAGTGGCTGCCAGGCCTCCTGCACGAAGTTGGGGCTATCTAGGGTTAGGGTGAGGATAGGGCCAGGGACGGTTAATTGGAGGTTCATGGGGAGTTCTAAGTGAGGTTGCAGAAGTCCCCTGAAAGGAACTATAGTTACAGTCACACTACCTAGAACCCGACGTATAACTATCCCTAAACCCTAAACCCTATAAAACCTTTATCTTATTAATACCCATGAACCTCGTAGGGCTTATCAGGAAAGCTGAAGCTCCACCGGGCGCGAGGCTGCTCGGCGCAGCAGGCTTGAGTGTAGCTAAACAAGACCACAGGCCTCAGGGAAGGCCAATGCTGCTGCCAGCTGTAGCCAGAGAGCCCAATACCCCTTAATTAAGGAATATACCTTAAAGTAGAGGGGCCTTAATACAATGGCTTAAGCTATGTTCCTTTCTTAAGGGGTATTGGGCTCTCTGGGTACCGGGCCCGGGGGGGCACAGACTTTGTGGTTCAACCCGCAAAACTCCCCTTTCCCAAAGTATCAAAGGAAACCACTTTGGTGCAGCTTTGGGCCTTGAGTCTTCAGGTGCCCCTTAAGCTCTCCCTGAGCCCTACATCACAGGCTTGAAAGAGATTGCAATGAAGTCTAGACCCCAAGGCATCTGAAAGCAACAGTTCAAATCGCGGCAGCCTCTCTTGGAGTTTGTGTGTGTGTGCCAAAAGCATCTGAAATCATCTGTTTAGTCTTCCACTGTAGATCTGGGCATCCCAAGCTTCCGAAGCGAGCTTCGGAGATAAGCAGCCCTAAACCCTGAAACCCTAAACCCTGAACCCTAAAACCCACGCAACGGATCCCGATATAAAGAAAGACTCCGACAAGGAGCCTGTGGTTTAGCATGCAGAAGGCGGCCGAAGTGCTGAAGAGGGACGCCAGGGAACTTCAACCCATTCCTCTTTGCACTCCCATGCTACAACAAACTCAGAGCCCGGCGGCCGGCCCTCAAAAACAGACTTTAGAAGAGTGATCTGCGGCGGAAGCGGTAAGAGAGGCCAAGGGCACATCCGCGGGGGTTATGTAGGCTTTGGGTTTGGCATGTTTAGTGCAGTACACGTCGGTTCGGTACTGTGATCTTCCTGCAATGCAACATCTAGAACATGCGAAGTTTCAGCATAACGAGGCGTGTTACCGTCACAGGGCAGGAAAGGTCAAGCAGCAAAAGCAGCAGGATGCCGTATGGATGACATCCTCGGATTAAGCGTAGGGCTGGAAGACCCAGGCATATGTCCCGAGTATGTCTTTAGCATGTGTCGGTCTTTCCGGCACGATGTGCTTGGTGCAGCAAGTCAAGACTGCCCACATGTTTCTCATGTAACAGATGCGCACACACACAGAAACTAAACCAGACCAGACGGTTCACAGAAGATCATGCACATGATTCCACGTAAATCTGGCTCGATGCGCTGCAGGCACCTGCTTCTGGGGGATCGGCTGCGACGAGGATGCTGAGGCTATATGTTCTATATGAGCAAACGGAAAATTCCAGAATTTGCGGTGCTCTGTTTGGCTTGAGGGACATGGTTTCAACACCCGCCCGATGGAAAACTACCCATAATCAACCGTCAAGTCTAGCAGTGTCCAGAGAGCCCAAAACCCCTAAAACAAGGAATCTACTCAACTTTTATGGGGCCGAAATTGGGGTGGGACATGACCGGATGTACGACAGACTGAACAATTTAGAACCCTCAAACCCTAGAAACCCTAAACCTGAACCCTAAACCCTGAACCCCAAGCCCTAAACCCTAAAACCCTAAAAAACCCCGAAGTGTGGGGGCTCTCGGGCATCCAGCCCCTTCCTCTGAACCTCGGGGCGCCTTCCGAGGTTTCGGCCCTGTTGCCCTGGGCCAGAATACGAGGTACCGGGCTTGAAAAAAGGAGGGCTTTAATGGGGGCTTTCGCAAAGAATCGGAATAGGTTTAGGGGCTACCTTACCTTGTAGAATTCTCCTTATTACTATTCAGGGCGAATGAATTCTAGGGTTTCGGGGCTACTAAAGCAGCGTCGCATTGGCCTGAACCTGCTTTGACTTCGGTTTAGCATTTGAGCTCACCCTTCCAGCTGCCTGCCTAGTGCTTAAAGTCTTAAAGTGGAGACTGGTGCGGCTACAAGGGTGGATTTTGGCTTCACTTCGGTGCTTCAACGAACCCTTAACACGCCCAAGCAGTGTAGGTCAGGCTTCTATAGTAGGCTTTCTGCGCTTTCCTCTGCATCCTTGGGCCCCAGGCACAACTTCTGAGCCCTCCTGTTGTTCAGGAGGCTTGCCTCAGTGACTGGCTTCTGGATAGGTTTTGGGGTTTCCGGTTTAGAAGGAGCTCCATTTAAGCTGCCCAAAAGGGAAGGAATGCATAACAACAGTATACGTTTTGATGAGGCGGCTGACGGTTGCGTTCCTCCACAAGAACATCTGCCGGTGGAAAGGTTGAGTTTATGTCCATTCTCGTCGGTTTTCAAGACTCTACTCCCCCACTGTCAACCTTGCAGAGCAAAAGGCTTGGCTGAAAAGGCAAAGCAAAGCTGAGCTCGAAGCGCCACCCTGCATCCCCAAAGCACACCCCCAAGCCTTACCTCAGGGCCACGAGTGAACCCAAAAACCGCCCTCTGTCCGAAACCGTACGAAGCCCACGTGGAAGCCCTGTCGTCGAGGTCCAGGCGAGTCGGTGGTCGTCTGGAGCGCACCGGCCTGGCTTCCAGAGCCCCAGCCGTTTCCGAAGTTTTAGGCTGACGGTCTCTGTTAGCCGAAGACCGGTGCTCGGGGCTTTTGGGAGGCAGGCTTCCAGCGACGGTGTGCCGTGAGGCTTGAATAGCTCCGAATGAGTAAGAGAAGATTCGAGCGCGCGAGCGACGTGCTGAGCATCCGGCCCACGTGGTTGAGGTGGTTCAAAATCTTCATCCTGGCCATGATGCGGCAGACAGCTGCTTCAAGACGAGGCCTCCGTTCTTACCAATCGAAACAAGCGTTTTCAGGGCTCTTGCATCCACTACCCTGAGCACTTCTCTTGATAGGGCTCAGGGTTGTAGCTCTCGGACAGGAGCTCTCCGCTGAATGCTCTATGCCCACATGCTCCCACCCTGCCGAGAGGGCCTTAAAGCTTGAAGCATACCAAATCATTGATCCCTCTGTAATTTAAGGTCGTCCCTTGGGCTGTCGAAGGAACCCTACACCCTTAACTCGACCCCCCTAAAAACGCAAGCAAGCTCGCCAGGGCGGGCAGAGGGGGCGCCATCCATTACATCCTCCAGGTCGTCCATGGCCGCATCAGCGGTGCCCGGCCTGCAGTGCTTTCAGGCTTGGGTGCTGTGGTCTTTGACCGTGTTGGGGTGCACAGGTTGAGGGTGTGGGGGTTTGGATGCTCGCGACTCGGTTTTGCAGGTTTTTTTTTCTCCTTTCTGCAGCAATGACGATAGGCACTCTTGACTCTTCACTTCCCCAACCACTCGCCACCACCGCATCCAGTGTGGATCCCACCAGTGCAATCAGACTGATATCTGGCCGGGGTGATTTTGGTGTACTTGTCCGCGAAGTAGCAAATCCCTTTCTCGTCGAAGTATCTGCGAAAATCGTAACCACTGGGTGCATCTTGGACGAAGGTGTACTGCATCCACCCTAAGACCCCAACATCCGAACCCAAGTCACGCCGAATGTCTGATGCCGACAGCCCTGCCTGGATGCTGTGAGTTGTGGACTCCTGGCAACGGACCACTCGACAACTTAAAAAATCAGCTCGTGGGGTAATTGGGAGTTTCCGAAAATAAGGGGTACCTTATTCTGGGGGTCCTTATAATAAGGATCCTACTATTTGGGGTACTATATTTGGGTCCCCTATTTTCGGAAACCCCCAATTGGGGGACTCTCAGAGCTCGAGCCGCACAAGGCGGAAGCCCCCAAAGCCTTCTGGGTCGAATGGGTCGGGGCCTAAGAAGACGACGATGGGTGAAAGGCTGTTATAGCTATGACGACGCGACGACGACAACGACCGCTGACTTTGCCTTGGCCGATGCTGCTGCTGCGCGTAGAAACTCCTGGTGTTGCCACTACGACTACTACTACGACGACTACTACCACTACAACGACGACTTCTCCTACCACAACAGCAACAGCTACTACTTCTTCTTCTTCTGTTCCTGCTTGCGCTTTCGAGTGGCTTGTTTAGAAGATCGACGGTGCCCCCGGAGCTCTCGATCTTAGGCCCGTGGCTGAGGCGCGTGCCCAGAACTCTGTCTGGTGGCTGTTCGCTCTGAGCGCTCAGCGCACCGTCTGCCTGGGGCAGCTTCAGAAAGCAGGTCCAACGGGCTGATGAGTCGTACAAAAAAGATGACATATTGCTGCAACTGGAATTTGTGGTTGGCAGCAGTTTTACAATGTTTTACAAGTCAGAACCCAACAGCGAAAGCTCCGGCCCTTCGAGCGCCCGGCGCTTTCGCAATTTCATCCAAAGCCCCGCAGCAAGCATAACGCGGCGCACGTGGAGAGCACGCCGCCGCCGGCTGAGCATACGACGCCCCTGGAAAGCACTTCATGGACTCGAGGGCGGGGATGTAGACAAAGTTCTGCATGCCACTCAACACCCAAAGAAACGGGAGCTGCTGCAAAGATCAAGTAGATTTGGGCATCCGCTCAAGCAGCATGGACACAGAAGGCCTAGTTTGCAAAATATTGCTGGATGCTGTAGCTAGGAGATGTTCCTCAGATGCACCTGTAGAACTGCTGAGGAGCGTGATCGATGCAAGACTCGAAGAAGAAAGTGTGCTCCGGGATGCTCCCTAAACCCCTAAGCCCTAAGGATCACTGAGGCCCGGGCCAGCAGCACCAGGGATCTGTAGATCTCCCAGATCCAGCATCTACGAGCCAAGATGCGCATCGATGTGTAGCGGTCACCACACTGAAGCAACCGCTCCGCGGAGCCGCAAGTGCTGCATCGTCCCCTTAGACTATCAAAGTCATGCAGCTCAGGATTCGAAAAACCACGAGCTCTGCGTCACCAAAGAAGAAAAGCAAGGCCGGAAAAGGCGAGTACTTGGAGGTTCATGCATGGGTTGGTATAAGTGGGGTTTCAAGTCCCCCAATATGGGGTAAAATTGCAGATGCCCTACTTATAACCCTCTTATAACTACCCATGAACCTCCAAATAAGCTTCTTTTTTCATCCCCGCGCAGAGAGCCAAGCTTTGTTTGCATCGCCTGCTGCCGCCGTATACATAAGAACCTGGGAAAGCCTTGGAGGGGTCGCTGTTCTGAAAGATGCCGTTTACAGTCCACTGCAGGCTGCAGGGTGGGGTTTCCCAGGTTCAAGTTCTGCAGGCTAAAGGAGACTGTGATCCCTCGCAGCGTGGTGCCTTTGCAGCCGCACAGTGCACTCAGACAGGCACCGACATGACATCTTTTGCATGTGGACATCTAGTGCTCTCCAGCAGCGACAGGCGAGGTTCTCTAGAGGTATGGATCCGTCGTAGCCGAATCGGTGACATGCGGATTACCTTCTGGCTCTTTTGGCCGTGCATCGACAGCTTGGACAAGCGGGTCGCTCTCAAACTCCTCCTCCTCTTCCTGCGACAAAATGTCAACACGTCGAACATGTCTCCGCGTCTGTGTGCGCGCTTCTTGCGAAGTTCATGCAGTCTGGACAACACTACGCATTTCTCATGCAATCCACCGGAGCACTAACATCACCCAGTCCCAATCCTCCCGATTGGCAAAACCAAAGCATGTTCAAGCCATTTTCGAAGAGCGCAGGCTCGAATTCACAAGCCAAAAAGCAAGCCAGCGCAAATTCATCCACAAAAACGGCTCAACTCGTCAAAACATCACATCCATCCCTATCATTACACATTGCAGCTGTCGTACCGCAAGGTAGGTCTGATGACTTGGACTACACGAAACCGAGCTTCACGGCTAGAGGGTGAGGCATCAAAAAAAAACTAAATAGACATCAAAAAAAACTAGACCGGAGAATCAAGAAAACACCTAAAATAAGCATCAAAAAAACTTAAGCATGAACATACGCATCAAAAAAAATCTTCAGCACGAAAATAAGCATCAAGAAAAACAAATAAAGATTAAAAGAAAATGAAGCACTAAACTAAGCTTTAAA